>VWYP01019650.1:34006-75388 GCA_013400435.1 Pycnonotus jocosus
TTTTTTTTTTTTTTTTAATGTTCAATCAAAGTCTCCCCCGGAGCAACTTAAGGCCATTTCCTCTCATATTGTCAGTTGTCAATGAAGATACTAGACAGGACCAGCCCCAGCTCTGGTCCCTGGGAAAAACTACTGGCTGCCAGATGGATGTAGCACCATTCACCACCACTCTGGGCCTGGCCAGCCAGGCCAGGTTCTTTACCCAGGAAAGAGTATACCCACCCAAGCCATGAGCAGTCAAGAGAATGTTGTGGGAAACAGTGTTAGAGACTTTAATTAACGATCCAGTATACAACATCCACAGCCATTCCCTTCCCCACAGAGCAGGTCACCCTGTCAAAGAAGGAGATCAGATTGGTCAAGCAGGACCTGCCTTTCCTAAACCCATGCTGGCTGGGCCTGATCCACTGGTTGTCCTGCATGTGCCATGTGATGGCTGCAAGAAGGAGAATCTTCCTGGCTGAGGGTGAGGAGAAAAGGGAGCATGAATAAAGAAAGAAAAGAATCATCAACCAGGCACTTCAAAAACTGAACTGAAGTTCTTTGAAGTGGACAAGTGAGACAGAGGCCACCCCTCACTGAATTTTAGCCCAGTGCTTTTGCCATTCTCAAGGATCTAGACTAACAAATCCTGAAATATAAAATTTTTAAAATCCTGTTCAAGGCAAAAAGAGCAAGTAACTTGCAGGAAACATATGGAAATGCCAAAAGTACATGTCAGTTATGGGAGACACTGAAGGCACTCTTGTTTTCTCGGGCTCAGTCACTGAACTCACAGTCGCCTGATTCAAGGCAGCAAAGCAGCATCTGATCATGGCCGTGACACAGCTGGTTTGCTCCAATCCAAATCTGTTGGTCACAGATACTCACTTCTTCTTTGCTATCAATATGTTTTCTGTTTTGTTGCTCTTTGACTTTTATATACTGGGTCTACATATGAGTGAGTGTACACAGACACACAGCAGAAAACAAAAAGTTGAGGGAGAAAGGACCAACTCTACCAAAGTGTAGTTAATTTTTCATATTCCAAGTAGTAAGGCTTGCTTACAATAGAAATTTTCTTACAAATAAGTTAAACATTATAGCTAATATGACACATGTAGGTAATAAACGGCTTAACGATCACAACTGCCTAATAATTTTCTCATTTTCTATACTAGTGCAGCAGTCTTCTCAGGCCCTACAAAATCCTTCAGCTGTTCCTCCTCTCACCTCTTTGAGCTACCGAGATGGATAGCATGGACATTTCTTGTATAAATATTGAGACAGACAGCATGGACATTTCTTATATAAATATTGAGATAGACAGCTGTTCATTTTCCAACTTGCTATTTAGTTATTTTCCTGCAACACTAAGGAACTTTTGCTTCTCAGAGAATACAGTGGGTGAGAATGCTGCAAGAAAATATGGACTACAAGGCTGTATAAACCACAGCAAAACTTACAAAGTCACTGCCAGCAATACAAGCACTGATATTCCCAGAAACAGCATTGTGACAGCTTGTCATGCAAAAAAACTTTCAAGTTCTGAGAACAGCAATGGCCAGCACTGATAATGATAGTTTGTACAAACTGCTTACCAGGACCATGGATTACTGCAATACTTTCATCAATCTTAATAAATTTCAGCTCTTCAGGGCAACACTGAATGCGGATATGAGACCCAAAGCTGTCTCTGGTAAAACTGAGAATAACCTGTATCCCCATCTAGTCAGTGGGAAAAAGAAAAAACAAAACAGAAAACCAAACAACCAAACAACCAATAAACAAATGAAAACCCCAAACAACAAACCATTGTGGACAGCAGAGGGAGGAAAAATAGATGGTGCAAAACCTTGCAAGCCTCAATTACCCTCAGTGGAAGCCATTGCAGATATACTTTACATCAGATCTGTAATCCAGAGAGCTTTGACAAGGGAGTGACCCACTGGACTGGAAACAGAGTGTGGGAGCAGTCACCTGTCATCTGTGTCAAGGCAACAACATGAAGGCAGGAGTATCTTTCAATTGACAGAAATTATTGATCATCCTTATACAGAGAAAATCTGATCCTGAAACAAGTACAGGCTATCAAGAGTGATAATCATCTCATTGCAGTAGGCTCCAGCAGCTCAGCTATACTTATATACACTTATGTGTATCAAGGATGTCTAAGACACAGCTGACACTGGCACCAGCTAAACTAAAGCCCAGGCACTAAACTAGATTTCCAGCACTTGTTGACATGCTTTTGATTAATCAGACACTAACAGGAATGAAGCCAAGGGTAAGTGGATATACGGTTATCCTCCAGGTAAACATGACTGCATGGTGTGGCGTGGGATAATTATCACTCTTCTCTCTGTTGACAATTTCTGTTGAATGAGACATTGAGAATGATAGGTAAGGTCTGACAAATAACAGAGATCTTGTTCTTGTACATAGAATGATAAATCCTGGTGGGGAGGCAGAGAGTGCGCTTGAGTGAAAGCAGAGAATCAAAAAGCAGTGTGGATTGCAAAGTCACAAAGGACAAAACCAGAAAATGGTGTAAAACCATAATCAGACTGAAGGAAGATGCATCAGTCCATGCACATAGGTAGAACCATCATGGCATTGCTCATCCAGCTGTACAAAGGAGATAAAAAACTCACTTATTCTTTGACAAATTTGCAGATTCTAGTGAAATATCTGGAGAATCCTTGAGCTGACTTACAGTCAGATGCGTATATCCCAAATAAACCGTACCTTTTCTGTTCAGCAAGGATTTCTGGGTCGTTTTACACTGAAGAAGTGATTGTGGAGCACAAAATGAATTATGATGGTTTTCAAGTTAAGCAATAATAAATATTTATTTTTAACCAACTGTTCACTGTGGTCCACAATATTCTGTTAGACCTTTGGGTTTTTTATAAACACTAGACCCTTTTCTTTCACATGAATCAAACACTGGTTCTTTATAAGAGAGATTAAGTAGGTTAATGACAAGATGCAGACGTACAGAAAGTGAGGTTAATTTTGAATGTGTTAGATTGATTAAATTGGAGTAAAAATTGGATTGTCAATGTTGACTGTAGAGTTGCTGAAATAGCACCAAAATATATTTAAAAAACACAAGTAAATAATGTTGAAATTTCAAGACTGATTTTGAATTTATTGATTTATTAACTGAGAGAAATACATTCATATCAGATCTTTCAAAATAGCATTGCCAATGATACGTATCAATCTGGAATTCCTCTCTAAAATGACTAAATGTTGCTTTTTAAGCTTTAAATAAATCGAGCTCAATAGAGTGATTAGTTAGAAACTAACCCTTTTGGTAACAAAGTGAAATCAGAAAATAGGCAATAACTTAGTGTTCAAGTAAATAAAAAAAAAAGGTTTCCTAAGTACAGACACTTGCAAAATTGCACCTATCCAGCAGAATAATATCTAATTTAGCACAGTTGCTAAAGATAAATGATTTTTCCGGATCAAATTATATCAGGATGAATAATTTTATACTATATAATTGGTGAGCTGGATAATTCAATAAGCCCATTTGCTATGGTTGACTTCCTTTCACAAGTAGAAATTCTGTAATGAGGAAGGCAGTTTTGTCAAAACAGCTGCCAAATGGCAGTAGCATAATAAAAGAAGCCCATTAATCAGAAAATTAATTAAACATTCTGTGTATGTAAAACCTGCTGCATACTGAGAAAATGTGAATGGCCTGACAACAGCATTTGTAACAATTTATTCATTGGAGAATTATAGGAAACAACCAGTGTATTACAAAAATATCCAAATACAGCTATTCTACAGGAAGAAAAGGACTCAATTTCTAAGGTTAATTGGCCAGAAAAATAATGGAAAAAACATGAAACATTTCCATTCCTTTTCTTACTAATCAGAACACAAATACTGTGGGGTACCAAACCTCTCATCTTGTTTGAAGTGAAGAGTTCTCCTAGCAAAGAATGTTACTACTGAGTTGCAGTAGCAATATGGGTGGTGACTATCAGACCTCTGGCATCTCTCAGAATCAAGTAGAATTTTAAGATGAGCTGGGACCAAGATATTCTGCATGATGTGACACTGAAGGAGCTATTCAATACTTTGAGATGCTTCCAAAAATAACTTCCTAGGTATCTGTATGTTTGTTAGACATGTTTATCTATTCTTGACATTTAAGCTGTCTAATATTCATTTTGAAAGCAATGTTAATTTTCCTCAGATTAAGTTACACCTTGGAGCTGAGGCTGACATGGTAGATTTATGACACTGAGAATCTAGAAAAACCAACTCTTACGGATTGTTTTATAAACCTATGATGGTAGCTGCCAAGATAAACATTGGCCTGTATTCATTGATCTGAAAGAAAAAAAGTGGGCTAATAATTTTAAATCTAAAATGGCATAAACACAGAGTGGAGCATGTGGCAGGCAAAAATAGATGTATTTCATATAACTTTGAAATGACCATCAGAATTTTGTCCCTTGGAGGAACTTCATATTATTTTGAGAATTAATGTGAAATTTTGACACATTCACTCCTTTGCTTTTTGTAGAAAAAAAATCTTCAATAGATGTGCTGCACAACCATTTTTTATGGGAATAAAATGTGCCCCAATTTTCTGAGATATATAATCACAGAAGATTACAAACAAGAGTTCCATAAGCTTCTAATGAATTTAGACCCCCCTCTCTACTTTGAAAATCAATGAGAGTAAAACAGGTAACAGCCTTAAGCACTTTCTTTATGTCTGCATAATTGAGTTTGAAATAAATGGAAGAAGTAAACTTCATGGCCTCATGTGCAGTGTCGGCTACTTTTAAATAACATTCAGCATAATTACTTCACATCCTTTGCTTCCGTTTTAAGGCAGCAATGAGCAGGCACAGGATAATGCTGCTGGGAAGAATCCCAGGTCTATGAGCCTTATGAACATAAATTGCTCTGACTTTAGGAAAGCACTGACTGTTTCCAATAAAGTAGGTTTGAAATGCTCTTTCTTTTCAACACCAGATGTTCTTTTTCATGCCATGTATTTGATTTGAAGTAACAAGAATATTTCTGTTTATACTGGTGTTTCTGGTTGGATGGATAGAATAACTAGATTATTTTCTGTGCTGCATAGTTAACAAAGTGATCTCAGTATTTCCATCACATACAGAAAAGATTAAATCAGAGTTATATTGAACAGATTAAATTTAATATCAGAATTATATTTTCTCTCCTCATTTTGTTATGGGAAATGATTTATTCAGAGGTACTTGGTGCTTGCAGAGTCCCTATGTGTTTTTGCTGTGGAGGTCAAAATCATACTGGAATGAAGTGAAGTCACCTCCTGGTTCCTGTAGAAGACTTTACTAATATTACCATGTCAGAACAACTGGTAATTGAAAATTAAGATGTTATGGGGGAAAAGCCATTGTGGAGAAAATACCACAATTATATTGCTTTAATGACCAATAGCTTTTGTGAGCAGATTCCACTTGCAATATTTTAAGCCTGTGTCTCCAGCTGCAGAGATAGAATGTTGAACCGAAGCCATGAAAACCATTGAATCATTCATTAGCTTGCCAGAGGTAGAGAATGGTTACATGGCACAGTGGGTTAATGCTCAAGCTTTCCAAGCTGGAGGCGAGTTATGACTAGATTTAGGTCACAAGTGAGACACATTCAGTGCTATCAACTTGCTTTCTATGGATAATTTCTCACCTGTGCAGATATATTTTATGATTGGCAATCTGTTCCAAAGTGAAAAAAGACAGACATAACAAGACTATTGCAATTGGGTTTAAAAAGTTGTGCAGACAAAGATTCAAATTGACTACCTACATGACACTTAGCTCTTTCCAAAAATTATTGCTCCATTCAGAAAGATATAAGACATGGGCTTCATCACCAAGTGCAGAAACACTAAAATGTTTGTTTTTAGAATAACACTGAATTAATAAAACAAAACAAAACCACATAAAATCAGAATTTTATGTAGAGCAGAAAAATTAATCTCTAAAATTTACATCTTTTGGGATAAGCAAAATAAGCATGTACTATTTAAAAATATTAATAGCACTTAAATACACACATAAAGTAAAAGAAATCACCTACACATGCTGAGGTATGATAAAGAAATCTCTGCCACTGCCATATAGATGAATGCTATGGATAAAGTATAAAATTTTTGTTACACAGGTACCTTCAAAGCTAGAATAAGCAAAGCTGTGCTGCTGGAAATGCATCCAAGTGAAACTACTACTGTGGTCACCTGTTGCAATACATTAGAAGGTGACCATGTGGCCTCTGTGGGTGTGCTCAGGGTGTGTGTGGTCTGCTGCATGTGCACAGGAAAAGGAGGTGGACAAAGAAAGGTGAGAAGATAGAAAACCACTGACCATCAAGATATTGTATGCCTCTCGTTGCTCAAATGTTAGCCTTGGTCTTTTATCTTTTCCATCTCCTCACTTCTGCAGGAAGCCAAGATAGCTACACAGAAGCGAGAAGGACTGTTTTGATGTATCAGTTGTAGACTGGAGCGTAAAATATGATTTCATAACATTCAGATTCAGAAACAGGGACCTTGAAGTCACAGGTCTGAGTTAGCAGAACCATTTTCTACCAGGACACCTAATACATAACACTTACATAACAGTGTCTTGCCTCACACCTGATGGCCCTGGTTCTCACAGTGATTTCAACATGACAGTTGCTGGAAAGAAACTCAGCACTATAAAAGCAATACAGATTTCTGGAATGCACTGATATCAACTTCCAAAACCAATCCCAGCAAATACTTATTAGGTAGGAATGGTCCCTACTAGAGCAGCTGTACACAAGTAGCACAGATTTGTTTAAACACTTGCATATAAATGACAGCTTTGGCAATGTGGTCATCACAAGTTTGTGTAGTTTAAGATCCTGAGGGTGAGGAAGACAAGGACTGAATAAAGCCTTTGAGAAGAGCAGATCTCAGCATGCTCGGGAAATAGTGCATAGAGATCACTCAGGAGTCTGTCTTGCAGGACAAATGGGTTTGGACAGATTTTCAGAAACAGAAAAGACAGAGAGATGGCAAAAGGTAGAGTCTCCAAAATGACAACATAGAAATACCAGGTGAGCATGCAACAGTGCAGGGAGGAGAGAAGAAACTCTGTTGCATCCCAAACTGATAAGAGATATAAAGAATAACATGAAATGAATACGTAAATGCTAGTATAAAGTAAAAATGCAAGGAAGATAAAGAGTTAAATCAATTGGAACTGGCAAGTCAGTCACAGATACTACAACAAAGATGCAAATAGTTGCCTCATTCACCTCGGTCCTCAGTCCGACATCTCTAACATCAAGGAGCAGAAATAAGGGAAATGGTGAACTACTGATGATAGAGAAGAGTTGAGTCAGAGACCACCCATACGAAGTAGATATAGACAGATTGATGAGACCAGGCAAGATATATCCAAGGATGCTGAGAATGCTGGCTGATATGACAACAAAATAATTCCTATCAATCATTTTTGAAAAGCCACAGCATCAGGAGAATCCAAGTAATCAGAAAAGGGCAAATATTTTGTCCAACTACAAATATTGAGAAAAATATAGAGCTCAAAGAAACTGCAGACAATCACCTTTACATCAGTTCTTGGGAAGACTAAAGCAGAGGTCCTCAGGGAAGGACCTCTCAGGAACCTGAAAGATAAAAAGATGACTGGAAGAAGCTAAGACAAAATTACTAAGATTAAATCTTACTTGACCAACCTGATTGCCTTCTGCAATGAAACAATTTGCTAAGTGAATGAGGATAGAGCTGTGGATGTCATCTGTCTTGATTTTGTCAAGGTTTTTGGCCTGGTCTCACACAATATGCCCTATAAACAAGTTGTCAATTCTCTGATAAAGAGATGGACCATTATTTGGGGAGAAATTTATCTAAACTACCAAGGTAAAAGGGTGAGTGGTTCAAAGTCCCACTGGCAGAAATCAGATTTCAAGACTTCCAGGAGTTTATCCTGGGTCAGATACTATTCAGTGTCCTTGTAAATTATCTCAGTGATGAGATTGAATTCACATTCACCAGGTTTGTGAATGACACTGAGGAAACAGGGCAGGCTGATGTGGTACAAGGAAGAGTTGAGCCAACAAGGGTTGTGTGGAGCATTGCAAAGAAACACAAGCCCTGCACACCTGGAACAAAACAGTCACAAACAACAGGACAGGCTGGGGTCTGTCTCAGTCGTGTATTTTACCACTCAATAACAATCATTTGATTCTCTTAGTGAAAAAAAGAAGTGGCTGACATATTTCTGTGGTGTGGCTCTCACCAACCCAACCTGCTTTCCAAGCCACTGCTCATGGAGTCTCCATCAAACCAGTCAGGAGAGATTAAAAGACCAGAGCATCTTTGGTGGCCTGAGAGACTCTGAACCTGTGATGATGTGCAAGGTGGAAGCCTTTCATGTGCAGCTCCCTTTCTGGAGATGCCCTCTCCAATTCACTGATGTTCAGTCACATTCCCATCAGTGACTCAGGCATAAGTCCCAAGTCCCTAAGGCAGATGTACATCAACTTTTTTTTGCCAGGAGAAGTGACATCAATTCCCCGTTGGAGACTGCTGAGAGATGCAAAGGGACAGAAGAGAGCAAGCTGTGATCTGTGAGAGATAAAGAGGGTGTGTGTATCTTTGTCATGAAGGCACTTTTAGACTCTGCCTTGTTTTAGTCTCCTGCTGTCCTGGTTAGTGAGAAAAAAGAACTCAGGGTAAAGAGTGAAAGGAATCCATCACAAACCAATACTGAAGATGTCCCCATTCACTGGGAAAAAAAGAGATGGAGAGATGAAGAGAGGGGACATGACAAAAGGTATGCAAAGAAAGGAAGAAATGAAAAATGCCCAAAACTTTTAACAATAATCTCTTATTCATATACAGTTTTATACTAACCTTTTTTTAATTAGTTGCTCCTTCCAATGCCATGCTTAATTATTGACTCTGAAAAGAAAGAGAGGATAAATGCATTGCTTTGGGTGACTTTTCATGTGCATAGTCAGGCAACACCATAAGTGAACAGTCGCTTTTATTTAAAATGAAACCCATAAAGATTTGGAAGAAGAAAAAGCAATTCAGTGGAGAAACAGAATTCATAAAATCAGGACAGGTTTTAACACTAGAAAAAGTAAGAACTGTAATTAGGCTGGGGCAACAAATCATTTGGTTTCCGAAAGTTTTAGTTTCTTTTCAAAGTTTCCTAGGAATAGAGGAGGAAAAAAGGCCCAGTCAAAAACATAGAAGATGTTAAACTGTACATAATCCTGGTTGTACTAAGAATAGATCCTTAGCATATCTTTACAGTACTGTCCAAATATGCTCTCTCCTGGAAAAAGGCAAAGGGTCAAAACAATTCACTTTAAAACACCTGGATAGAAAAGATGAAATGAAGGATTTTAAAGAATTATTTTCAAATAGCAAAGAACAAGAGGGTGGAAAGAAAAAAATCTCATTTGTTCACTGGAAGCATATGTAGTTGCATATTAATGATGGCATCTGTTATGCACTGACTTGAGTTCCCTTAACCACAGAATGTTACATAACCACTGTCAGGAGATTTAAAATTCTTCCATTAATTTGTGATGGTAGCAATTAGCAAGGAGGGTGTTAATATTTACTGGTGCTCAAGCTGTCAATTTCTGGCTATTTTTCATTTGTATTCTTTGTAAACTCACACTGTTGTATACAAAAGGATATCACTGCATCTAGGCAGAAAACAAAATTTTTCTTTCTGCCATGAGATATTCACTAGACGAATGACATTTGTCTTAGAAATAGCTAAGGAAATTTCACTCAGAATAAAATCAATACTATATATAAATCTCTACATACAGAAAAGTTAGGAGGTTCATGTTTGATAAAGTGTACTTCTGTCTGACTCCATCTAAGTTTTTGTATGTACATGCTGCCATATGTGCTCTATGTAATTTGGCAATGTGAATATTGTGAATTCTTACTGTTTAGCAGATGTTGATGAAATATATTTATTTGTGTTAGCAATTTTTCATAAGCAAAAAATAATTGATCATAACTGAAAGTCCTTTAATGAAAACAATTTTTTTACTAATAGTTTACTTGAGATGATTTCTCTGCTCAGACTTTTTTGTGGTCAAGAAGCGAGGTCAAGTGACCTAGAAGCTACAGGACTTGAAGCTGCAGGGCATTAAAGTATTCTTTGCATGTAAGAATAAAACTCAGTTGTTGAATTGACGATGTTTGTGCATTCTGCTTTAGGGTTAGCTGCTCATCACATTCTAAAGAACACAGTGGAGGCCAAGAAACAGTACAAAACAACATTAAGCGAGGTAGCAATGATGCACTCCTGCTATTTTCCCTGCAGGTGATGCTCCGAAGAGAATAGAATAGACTTCAGTTGTATTAAAGTTTTCTTGGAGATGGTATCCAAGATGAGGGAGCTGTAATTACACCTAGCTAAACACCTGTTCATTTATTTAACTTACCAGATTCAGTCATCATATAATAGCATTTCAGTTCAGAATATGGTTTTGAGATAATAGCACTTGATAAAATGACAGTATCAATCAGCATCCTGAACCACTGGTGTTTTGAAAACATTTACATGCATCTATTATAAATACAATATTATTCTATATTTAAAATATTTTTGTGTCAAAGATGTCTGCAAATCTTTTATGTGCTGTAAACATATGGAACTGAAGAAGTATATCCCCTTCTGGAATTAGAGGGCAGCAGCTGAGCTGTATGAACTAGCTTGCATAATGTTCAAAAGAGAGAAAATTATTCCAAGGAGAGAAGAATAAATTCTGTCAGCTACAAAAAACAGCCATGGGATCCTTTTTATGACCATATAAAATAAAAATCATAGAGGTCTTACTGAAAGACATATAATACGGCAAACTACATGCTATTCCATTTTTTTCTGCCTCAGTTAAATTGCTAGGTTTAACTGGCACTATTGGAAATTGAACTTTTGATTCTGTGGAACCTATTTCAAGCTTAGCATAAAAAATGCAGTGATCTGTCCCAGTTAGATCTCCAGGCTGCACTGCTTGATAGCATTAGTTAAACAATATATGCCAAATTGAGAAGAGTCACCATCACCTGCAATGGTTTTCACAATCTTTATTTAAATATTCTATGCCTTCAGTAGCCTAAGATCAGCAGAAATAACATTTCTTGGAGTTTGTGGGCATTTCTCTGCCCCCATTGATAAAAGGCAATAACTTCCAATCCTCAGTTTAACGATCACTACAAATGCCTTTTACTCCTCTGTGAACATCAGCTGCATAGCTAATGTCAGCAGGAAATTCTGGATAACTGGAGAGTAGGGAGACACCTAGGAACAGGCAGCTAAATCAAAGAAACATAATTAAATTGTGGAGCTCATTTTCAATGAATGTTTTGGAAAACAAAAGAATAAATGTGTTTTTAAAGGCTTTTACCAAATGAAGGGTTGTCTATTGGTGTATTAAATGTGATTGGCCGGATGTATTGTCCATTTCAGAAAATTCTTGAAGTATTTTTTTGGTGATCAGGAATAGCACAGTAAATTTTCACATAATTCTGTGTTTCTTAAAGTTGTTGCTAAATGCCTGCCTTTAGTCCCAACCAGTGGGGTGATAGGTGGCCAAATAAAGACCTTTGGTATACTACAGACTATGAAAGCATTTAATTCTTTTCCTGGACCAGATTCTCCAAGGAAGGATAACTATAAAACAGCAGCTGTTCTCTTGGCATGTACTGCTGCAGTGGCTGGGAAGGCACCTCTTCTTTACACCTCTTTGCCTCCTCCTTTTCAACTACAGCACAAAAAGGGGAAGGAGACAGTCACAGCATTAATGGGAGAGATGATTCTCTGCTGTGTCACAGAACATGGCAGAGACAAGCTCACAGACCTGCAGAATGTTTGTACTACACACTGCACAGTACTCTAATGTACAGTATTATAATATATGTAGTATTGAATAATATTTGGAGTCCTAAAAAAACATTGGTGCTCTGATGGGATTACGCCACTATTGCTCAGAATGGTGAATAAAAATACAAGCCTGAACATCCTGCTGCCCCCAGCGTATTGTAGAACAAAGAGAAACGTGTCTCAGAGATCTGTCTTCAATTAAACAGTTCTTGGGGGATACTGACAAGCAAAATAAATTTGTTAATGAAGGCACATACTATTCTCACCCTAATGTCATGCAGGGATTTAAACAGCACATGTAGATATATTTTAATCTTACAGCTCTGGTTATCAGTGTACTGGATTTCAATATGGCAGACAAATCTATAACTCAATATGTACTCAAGTACCTCTTTCTTTACCAGAATTTGACCTGTGCCAGCTAATGGTAACTTGAGCAATCCTGTCTGGAAGGAACTGGACATTCTGGATTTCCTATTGGACCCCCCCACAGGAAGCTGAGGGGCCAAGGCAGGAATAAACTGTCTATCAATCTTCAAATAAAATATTTTGAATCTAACATACCTAGCATTCCCATACAGATACTGTGCTACATGCTCAATTAACTTAATTATCCTGGTATTTCAGAAACAGAATAACAATATTCTGAGTTGGAAGGGACCCACTAGGATCATAAAGTCCAACTCTTAAGTGAACAACACATACAGGGATCAAATCCACAACCTCGGCGTTACTGGCACTGCACACTAACCAAGATGATTTCAGTGGTGGTTGCACAATTTCTGGGAAGAAAAATGCTAAAAGAATTAGTATTTAGAGCATAAATATACAGCTATACAGAACTTTGTGTGCCATCTGCATGAGATTCCAGTCCATGTGGTGTTCAGACCAGCATATGACCATGGCAGTGGTTTTGGTTTCCAGGCTGTGAAATATTACAGCTAGTAATTAGTACAGCTAGTGTTTCCCAGGCAAATCTCCAGAGCCAGGACACAGCAGGAGTATACCCCTGGCATCAAGATCTGCTCCTGAATATGGTGGTATTCAGGGGCCCAGTGCAAGAAAGGCTTCAGCTAAATGGAATAGGTTCAGGAGACAGACACCAAGACATTGAAGAGGTGGGGGGACTGTGGGGAGGGAAGCTGTAGAGCTTGTACTGTGCAGTGTGGGTGAAGGGCTAGGAATTGTTCAGCCTGGAGAAGGGATTTCTTCAGGGGCACCTTACAGCAACCCCTCAGCAGCTGTGAGGATGCTGTTGAGGAGACAGCTATGAGCTCTTGATGTTGATGCAGCATGAGAGGACAAGAAATAACTGGAACAAGAGCAGTTGTGACAAGGAAAAGACTTCTTCCCCTGAGGACAGGGCACAGTGGGACAGGCTGCCCAGAGAGGTGGTGCACTCTCCTTCTGTGGAAGTTTCAAGACCCATCCAGATAAAAGCCCTGAGCAACCAGGACAGACCTCAGAGCTGTTCCTGCTGAGAGCAAGAGGTAGGACTGGAGCCTGCTGAGCAGCCTTCCAGCTGGAGCTATCCTATGATCTTTTTGTTCCTATAGGTAGGTGTAGCCATTTCAAACTTGATGACATTCACATTCAAATTCCCAATTGAATTTGTTCAAACTTTGTTCTTACTGAGATCAATCAGATCAGACTCTAATGTTAGCTGACTTTTTCAGCCTTTCTTTCTGTGAATAAAGAAAGGAAAAGCCACACTGACTTTGGTGTTGATGTCAGTATTTCAAGTAATATTTCTACAATTTCATGTCCCTGAAAATAAATCTTTTGACTTTGGTGGTAGTTGCAAAAGTGATGGAAGGCCAAAGGTAGCTCCTGAAATACTCTTGTCCAGAGCAATGGGCAATGTAATGGAATTAGGTTTTGCTTACTGTAAGCATAGCTTACATAGTCCACGTGCAGATGCATACTGAGATTTGCATCTGGGACCAAGCTGACCAAAATATCTGCTTTCTGCAAAGTTCTGTCCAGGATTACAGTCTCAGAAGCACTACAAGGCACTGAGAGTTTCAAAGCACTTGGTAATGTTTTGCATACTTAAAATAGCCTTTCATTATTATTATTATTATTGTTAAATATTCAGAGCAGGTAAAAACTTACACCCAAGCCAAACCAAACACAGAAACACCAAAATCCCACACAAAACAAACAGCAACAATCTAACAACAACAAGCAAGCAAAAAAAAAGGCTTTCAAAATACTCTGTTAAATAAGGTATAGTGCTCACAAAGACAATGGAAATATAACAAAAATTGCAAATTTCTTCTGCCAACAGGCAGAAGAATTAATAATTAGGCTTTGAATATAGAAGAAAATACTTTTTCAGATAAAAATTATGACATTGAAAAAAACAAGAAGAAGATCTAGATTAGTCACTATATTTTGAAACACTGCATCTCTACTTTTGGTGTACTACTCACAATTTCTTACTTGTTAAAACGTGTTTGGTTTTAATATTATTATCTCTCTATTGCTTTCTCTCTCCTATGCATTTGAAAATGTGCTCTTTAATACCCCCAAAATAGTGCTCATGGATGTTAATGAAGCTGCTTCTTTGGAAAATGTGCTCTCTATTTTCTATTTGAGTGGCAAAGAAAAATTAATTCAGTGGGAAAGGTGTGTGGTGTGTTTGGAAATTGCCATTATTTTATATCTTAATAAAACAGGTGGAATGGTAATTTCTTCTTTAATATTGTCACCAATTAAAAATCTTTGTTATTTGTTTGATTTAATTTACATACACAGGCAATGTATGCACCCTTGGGCACATTGCCATAATTTTAATAATTAAATAACTTCTGTTGGTTTTAGAAAGTGTATTTGAATTTTTCTTTTTATTTTATTTTCTTTCTTCTCCCAATTAATCTTACAGAAATTTGCTTCAATTCTTACTGTTCACTCCTTTCAAACAGGAACAGTCAGCAGAAGACATGATATCCATGGAACAGCCGTCTGATGCACAGAATAAAGAACTCAGTATATCAACAGCAGTAAATCTATTGCTATAAAAAGGCTCTGCAGCCCGGTTTCGGAGGCAAAAACCATTTATTGGAAAGGACAGCACATGGCAAAGCACATGCGTCCTTTGCCAAGCAAATCAGTCTTTTTTAAGTGCAAGACATTTCTCTGGTGTGTATTCAAATGAGAATTCAGAAGAACACCTGAAAAGAAAAGAGTTCCTTCCCCCTGATTTTCATGGTAAGGCCCCTGTGAATATCAAATGCAGCATATCCAGTTTTTTAATGCTTGTCTTCTTATGACATTATTATTAAACTTATTATTGGTTCTAGTCTAGATTCTCAGTGGTTGCAGCATAGTGGAAGATTAAGCCATAAAATAGGTGTGAGTTACCATTTGTCTTGACCTTCTGTGAAGCTGTGGAATATTTTAATTATGATATCTATTTTATCTCCATTATTCTAAAGTTTGAATGGAATTGTCCTATATACAGAAAACAGCACATAAATGTTTTAAGTACCTCTAAAGAAATGTATCACAAGTAGTTGAGGAGACAGGATGCAACTGTAGTGAAGAGAGTTACAATAATCTGACAAATCAAAGTGATTGCTTCATAAGTTACAGAATAAAACCTAACTGTGTGGAACACTGAGACATTTCACAGCTCAGCAGCCTCCTGCACATCTGGGGGCTCAGTCCACTTACTTTGATATTCCACCTCCTCAAGGAGGGTGTTTCTGAACTTCTATCACCTATCAATGCTCATACAAAATTATTAGCCATAAAGATCTGTCCTCCAGTATTAGATTATTCAGAAGTCTTCCTGTCAGCCTTTGGAGATACTTTTCACTAAACATGGGATAAAAGTTCTGTCATTATTATTAGCAGTGCTAATTATACATCAGCAAATAATAATAAAAAAGGTGCTGATGCACTGATACCTTATATTAGCCATAAACTTTCCTATTATCTTATAAAATGCCTTCTAGTCTCACAGACAGTTAGACTTTATTAAGACATCATGAATAGAATGTGAAACTTGAGCAGTCAGAACTGCTTCCTAAGCACCAACTACAAGGAGCTCAACTCCTTTGATCAAAAACTCTATACTGAAATAGATACCTATAATATAGGAACTATTAAACCTCAGAACTCAAAGACTGACAGCTGTGCCACGATAATCACTCTTTCTTTCCTCCTCATCATTTTGGTATAGTTTCTTCAACAGTCTAGTAATACTGTAGTAATACTGTCTTAGGACAAGGATGATTTGTTGTTTACCTGACATATCAAAATTAGTTAAAATTTTAATTTTTAAGAACTTGAAAAATACCAGACTGTTCATTAAAGAGATAGGTTTTTAAATACTTAAAAAAAAATTCATCTGTGTTACTGTAATGTTAAGAAATAAGTTTTTAGTGATGGGAGACATACAGACATTATAATTAGAAAAAATCTAGTAAAATTTCTTTTTCTCCAAAAAAAACCCCTTTTTTAAAATTCTATATGAAAATTAAGAAGAATTTAGAAACAAAGATATTTAAAATAAAAATTCTGAAAAAAATCATCTCAAACCAAAGAAATGTTTCTTCGATTGTACTGAAAATCCTCCAAGTTTCTGTTTTATTTTTTTTTAGCTAAATACATTTTAATGGTTCAAAGTGATTTTTAAGGCGGAAAAAAATTATAGTTTTGGAGTGTTAACTATTTCTTTTTTCTTGAAGTTGAAAAGACTAGGACTATTTCCTGACAAGGCATTAATTGATATTGTAACAGTTGGATGGATTAAAGACCTTGGCCCTCTCTCTTAAATTTTAATTGTGTCTTTACTGCTTTTAGAATAAAAATGCCCTATTAATTCCTTATATATCTTCTTTTCTAATCTCTAGTGTTTTAAGAGCCCCTTTAATTCTTAAAATTATGGACTCTGTTCTTTGTTTTTCCCCTTGCTTCCCTTTCCCTCAATACATTCCATTTTCCTTTGCTGAGTACATTTGGTTACTCTTTCAGCTACAGCTGCAAGTAAAACTTTCCATAGCAAAGCAAAATGGGAGCTGATATGCAAACATATTAACACATATGTATAATATACATGTACATAGTATATGTACACATAAAGTTAAAATATGCCAGTTACAGGCCACCATCTTAAAATCCTCCATCTCCACTTTTGGAGGTGAGGTATTGTAAAGAATTTTTTTATGTCCAATGAGATCCTCGAACATTAAAGGTTTCTCACCGTGTTTATGCAGTGCCTAATCTGTTTTGCATTCCATGTAAGGTTCAAGGCAGTAAGTTACACCACTTATATTAAGTCAGGTTCTATATATACCAGCAATTTTTTGCAGTATTCATCTTGTTCCATTGCAGGTTGCATCCATGGAATTTGACTGAATTATTGCCGATTGTGGAAGTTCGGAATAAGAACAAAATCTAACCTATGCATCTTGCTTTAAAAAAGGAAACTAATTCTTTATTGTTTAATTATATTAATTTCCTATTAACCTTAAATTAATTTCATGTTTGATTTTTATTGTATGATCAGCAATTTATTTCTGACAACATTTTAAGTAAGGACAGGGGTTTGAGTAATTTTTGTTCATGGTTTTATAACAGTTTACCATTATAAATGGAAATGTGGAACTTTAGCTCATATTTTACAAGCAGTTTATACAACTATCAGTCAACTACTAAACTCTAATTGCTTTCCACACAATGTACAAAAGTCTATATGAAACCGTTATAAAGATACTTATGTTTTCTTCTGACACCTACTTCCCATCAGCAAAACATGCTGTATAATCGAGATCTCTTTTTTGGTTTTTGCAAACCACTTGGGAAAACACAATTTTCATATCTGATCCTACACATATTTATGTAAAAATCCTCAAACTAATCACAGGAAGAAATAAAAAATGGTCATAAATATTTTCAAAATGTTCAAGTGGAAATATTCATATAGATTGCAGACCTTAAACTATAATACTTATTTTCTTTGTCCCCAGAAAAAAAAAAAAAGACAATTAAGGAGTTGATGTTAGAGTTCTTGATCACTACTTTTGTTTTGCCTCAAGTGGCTCCGTTGGGCTAATGACATATTTTCACAATGAAGGGAAAAATACAGTGAATATTCCATAATGGGCCATTGGGTTGTTGAGTGACAGACAATCCTGAAAACTTACTGCTGCATAGAAAAAGTGTGTTTTTAAGTTTTTGAAATTTAAAAATCTGTGGAACTTAACTCAATCCTGTTAATACAAGATTCTGTCTACATCAGTCTTGGGAAGATCTAAGTTGTCATCTCAGTGCAGCCACTTCTATTTGAATAATATACTGTGAATTTCATACCATACACATCTCAAAGATAGGTCTATAAATATAAAGTAAGTAATATTAATTTTATGTTTTCAGAGAGAGATAATGTAAAAGAAATTTTAAAGTTCCTAAAAATACATTTTTTAAAAATATGTAACATTTTTCATTTTCTAAATATCTAATTTAAATTGTAAGTATTTTCTGTTTCCTGATTATTTTATTCTGGAGGTTTTAGATATTTCTGTCTAGTCATATTCTTGGGTTTTAGTTTTGAATTCTAGAACTAATCACCTACATTTTTCTAAAGTCAGAAATTTTCTACATAACTGATGACTTTCTATGTATTTCCTTTGGGCTGATATCTAACTTCATTGTTCTTATTCTTTATCTTGTCTTAAGATATCCTAAGAAAAAGAAAAACAAAACAAAAAACAAAGAAAACAGATTTTTATAGCATATTATATATAATCTTTCCTTTTCAGGGTTGGCATTTGATGTAAAGTCAAAACCAACATTCATACTTTGATTTAGTGACCATCATGTCTAAATATTCTTTTGATAGATTATGAAGTACGGAATATGAACTTGAATTGCAGTCAGTATTTGTCTAACTAATCTACACAACTGTATTGAATCTCTCTGTGTAGTTCTTGGTTTCATAAATTACTTTAAAAAATACATATTTACTATTTCTTTTCTGCCTCAAATATCCATCCTATTCCCACTTTGAAAACATAACTTGATCTTTAAAACTGTATATTTTAATGACCATTTGATTGAATTATATTTTCAATATATATATATCAATATATATTTCAATATATCAATGGTTTTGATAGTCACATATAAATTCATTTAGAGCAAAGAAAAAAATTAATTATCTGAGGGTTTTATTTTATAGTAATTTTGCAGAATGCAACAGGGAAAATAATCCTACGAAAAGCTGTACAATTTTTTTAAACCATAAGTCCAAAAGACTACTCCAGTTTTTCCATTATCCCATACAGACTGATGCTTAGATTGTCTCTAAGCGACAATACCTTGGGTTTACTCTGCTGATTCTTGTGTTTCCAAAAATGATGGTGTAAGATCAGCAAGTGCTTTGACTATTATAATTCAGAAGAATGATTTCTGCAACCTGCAACATATTATATATGGCTGATAGAGTTGTGGTACATTTTTGTTTGTCTTTGAATTAGAAGCTTAATTTTCATTTAGATGTTACATAAAGTTCTTGAGTTTTCAAAACCTGCTAAACAATTATTTATTTTTTCCCTAAAAGATGCTTCATTATTCTAGAATTAAAGGGGATGTTTTCTTGCACAGGCTTGCTAAAATTTTCCCACCTAAATTATAAGTTCTGCTATTAAATACTGTAGTAAATATTTAGGGGTTTTTTAGCTGCATGTCAAGGTTCAGCCCCAGCTGACAGCTCAAGCCAACACAGTCACTTGTTGGAGTCCTAGAAACTTAGAATTTGGAGTTTTAGTGTATAACAATATATATGAGTCAAGATGGAGGATTTTAGGTGTTCTCTTTGTCCTTCTTCTTCCTTCTTCTTCATGTGTTTAGGTGGTTTTCTGTAATTGGGTGAACAAGGTCTGTGTTGCAGGCTTTGCATGGTCATTATTGGGCCAGAAATATAAACAATATAGGTGTCACCTTGGTATTGGGTACTTGTTGCTTAAATAACCTTGGCAAAAGTTAGAAGCACTCTATTTTACCTTAGTTTTCTAAGACCTCACAGTGTGTGAGACTGTAAATACTGTAAATAGATAAGAGATAATAATCATTCCAAAATCAAACTTGACATCTTCATCTCCCATGTTATTCATCCTGACCTTGGCAAGAGAAGAAAAGAAGCCAAGACCCTCACTCATGTCCCAAGCCCCAGTGGGACCAAGGAAAGAATCAGAAGAGGGCAAGTGACAAAACTCATGAGCTGGGATAAAGACATGTTAATAGGGAAAGCAAAAGCCATGCAAGCAAAGGAAAAAAAGAATTCATTCACTACTTCCCATGGGCAGGCATGTGTTCAGCCATTCCCAGGAAAGCAGAGCTCCATCATCCATAACAATGACTTGGGAAGACAAACACCAAAACTCTGAACAACTCACACTTTGTCCATCTTCCCCCAGTTTTATATGCTGAGTGTGGTATCATATGGCATGGAATGTCACTATGGTTACCTGGGATCAGCTGTCCTGGCTGTGTTCCATTNCTGGTCACCTGGGATCAGCTATCCTGGCTGTGTTCCATTCCAGCTCCTCGTGTACCCTCAGCCTCCTCACTGGCAGGGTGCACCAAGGACCTGAAAAGGCCATGACACTTCTTGAGCTCAGTGATAATGAAGACATCACTGTGTCATCAAAACTGTTTCCAGCACAAACCAAAACCACAGAACTATAGCAGCTACTGTGCAGAAAATTAACTGCTGAAAAAGCCCCAAACAAATAAACAAAAAACACACAACGAAGCAGCAACAAAACACTATGCTAAGGAATATATTATCCTACTCCATTTGCTTTCTTTTTTCTTTTTCTTTAAGTGGCTTGACTCACACTCTGGTCTTGTACCATGAAAATGAGCTTTCTGCTGTAGTACAGAGAAAATCCTGTATAAATGAAGAAGACAGAGGGCAGATAGGTCTATGCATACACAGACTCGATCTACCACACTTCCTAAGCATTCCACCAAATTCAAATGGTTAGCACTATAACTTTAGTGCATGTGCTCATATTTTCTTTCTAATTAAGTTCAGAACAAAAAAGAAATGTATAGATAAAAATTAGGCTAACAAAAGGAACATATATCACTCAGGTGATAATTTATATGTCCTTTTATAAACAGAAGCCTGAGAAAAAGCTGTTTAAGGCAGTTTTTACTCTTCTTTTGTTATCTAAATCCTAGATAGCTGCTGAAAATCACATGCACTTAAATGTCATTTTATTTGCAAAATATCATATCAATGTTCTTTTATGTCCTTTCTAAAAATTCTTAGAGTAATATAAAGATAGTAGGTTTTGTGAAGTGTAGAAATCTCTGGAACAGCCCTAGGTGAGCCTGAAGAAATATTCTAAGGAATATAATCACATCAAGACAGACCTTTTAATGACCTATTTTATACTATAAGCAAGCTAGAGCTGATCCTTAGTTGAACCAGGTGAACTTGTGATCCAGTGCTGAAATCAAACCCTCTGGAGCTAAGACTGACTTACTTCAAAGACTTACAAGATTTTATTAACCTTATCTAGCAATTTATTTCCTAATGTTTGGAAAAGAAACTCCATTAAGCTAACTGGGCCACATTCTATTTTATATATTTTCCCAGTAGTTATTTTATTTCCTACTATTATTTTCATTTATTCTTATGTAATTTTTGGGTTGGTTTGCTTGTTTTTGGAGGGAGAGTGTGGCTTTTTTGGGGAATGCTTTTAATGAACAGGAAAACCTGGAACTAGCAATAGTTTCACTCTTAAAATGTTTCAGAACCTGAAGTATTTCAGATTATTTTATTTTGGCATGTAACGCTTGGGGATGCTACCAGAGATCTCCTTTCCACTATTTTTGGGGCTTACTTCATATATAAAATTTTAGTGTGAGGTTATCTATTTTTCTTCATTTCCTCCTCCTGTTCTGTTGTCTCCATGCACTGTTTTATACAAGTACTTGCTTTTCCAGCTGGTATTGTAAACATCACCATCCTGCACATGTTGAAAAATGAGCAGCCTGCTCATCCAATTTTATAACTCAGAGTAGCAGAAGCAGATTGGCGATGTTTTTTGACATGCACAGCGTACATTACTGCAAGATGTCATATTTCCCCAAAGGGGTACTCAGAATGTCAAGAAACTTGGACCAGACACAACAAGATCATAAACATGCTACAGCAAACACACCAGAATATTTGTATAGGATTATCATTAGGTATTAGATGAAAATTGTTTCATCACATGCTCCCTGTGGAATAGGATTTGATTGTTCCATACTTGTGATAATATGAGTTATATTGCCATTTTAATACCACTGTTTTGGCAAAGGTATTGCAAAAGTAAGTAGTACTTTTATTTTTTATATAGTTTAGAATTCTAAAAGAACTTAGTTAAGAAAAGAAATCTGAATTAATTTGATATGGAAAAATAGCAGTTTGCATTTATAGCCATCTGAAGACAAAAAAAGGTATTATATGTACAGGTCTTTTAAGTACAAATTTTAAAAAACATTAATTAAAAAACAGAGGCTAAGAAAAAAAAATCTCATTTCAATTTGATCCAAATTTCTTTTTACCAAAAATCTAGTAGAACAACACATAATGGAGAACTTTATGTTTTACTTAAGCCACAACCATATTAATTCTACTGGGAACTGTTTGCAATAACTTACACAGTGCAAGTCGTGATTCCTACTTTAATGCTTCTGATCTTGTGGACAGCTTCAATTCTAATAAATCTCCATCCAGAGAAACTCGGAAAAGGAAGAGAGAACCTGCTGCGAGCCAAGGCTACAATATTTTGATCACACAGCTGGTCTCCACCTACTGTGACCCATAATCCAACCCTGAAAAAAAGATAAAATGAAACAATTTAGCAGATATAAACCACTGATTTACCTTCTGCAGGTGGAGATTTTATATCACTTTACGATTTCACAAGCCACCACTGATAACCCAAATTTAACAGGCCCCTATTTCCATGTAAAATAATGAAATTAACCCCGAACAAATTATACCTTGACTTACTGTGATATTTTTAACAATACGTGTCTGTAGAGAGTACAGTCATGAACTGACAGCCCTCTCCTCTTGTACTCCCTCCCTGTGAAAAGGCAAACTCATGGTACCAGCGGGCACTGTTAGAAGAAAATCTGTACTGCAGTATCTTTGCACAGCATGGTTATTCCCGACTCCTGTGATTCCCGTCCTCTCTAAATCTGTGCATGCAAAAGTTGAGGGTGCAAATGTTACACCCGGCTTCCCACTTCAGGTTTTTGCACTCCCTGGCCTGAATGCAGCCTTCTCTTCCCATGCCCTGTGTAGAAACCTCTTCTTCAGAAGCTGTGGTGTCACAGATTGTTCTGTAAGAAGTTGGTCTGGCCCTAAACAGAAATCAATAAATTTCTCCACGCCTCAGATATCTGCCTAATCATGCAGGAAGTGAGTGGTTTATACTAAGACTAACCAGAAAAAAAAAAATCCAATTGCAAAATTGTAACTGTGCCAGTTAACTTTCATTATCAAATCCCAGCACCAGCTCACTATTTTTTCTCATTTCACAGCCTGAGCCAAATATAATGTGAACTGTATCATAGAATGGCAGAATCATTAAGGTAGGAAAAGACCTCCAAGATAGTTGAGGCTCACCTTTGACCTGACACCGTCATGTTAACTAAGCCATACTGGCATGGTGTACCATGTCCCTTTTGGAATGCTTCCAAGGATGGTGATTCCACCACTTCCCTGTGCAGCCCATTCCAATCCTTGATTACCCTTTCAGTGAGAAATTCTTCCTGATGTGTAACCAGAACCTTCCTTGACACAGCTATTTCTGTGCTTATCCTGAGCTCCTACTGTGGTGACTTCTTTTATGGGAAGTTCCTGCTGTGGCTTTGAGAGTTCTTTGAGAATGTCAGTTGTGGTCTTTAGGTTCCTACACGTGGGAATTGTTTTGTCATCCTCCAGCATCCTCAAATGGAGGACAGGTGTGTCTTATGCATTAGGGCTTATCTATCCACCCCTCAATTTACAAAAGCCAAAGGGAAGAACTATGGGTTTTAGGAAAAAGCCCAGCCTGTCACATTATTTCCCTGGTGGAGCATGAGTTTCTTTATAAGATAAAAAAAGGTCTCTGGGAGTTTTCACATACCAAAGCCAGCTTTGGTCTGCTCTTCACACCAGCTGGTTCCCCATGTGAAGTCCTTCCTCATGTTCAGCCAAGTACTCACTGAAGAGCAGAAATGTCAGAGGAAAAACAGGGCCAAGGTGAAAATAAACTACTTCTCCAGCCACACATTGCTCTGCTAACCCCTGCAGGGAAAAACTTTATAGTGAGAGGAGAAAAACTCATTCTTTATGTCTGACTCAGACCCTATTGTCAGCTGGCCGTCTTTTTCTCTTCAGTGCCTTCCCCTGTGGTTATCATGAGATAATTTCAGCAATAATCATAGCAGTAATCATTCTTAACCCTCATATTTGAGCGGGTTTTTTAGGACATAGATCTCACGAAGCCATAGAACTGCATGTAATCACACCACAATACTCCACACGCCATTATATATGGGGATACTTCAGCTAGGGAGAACAGGATAAACCTGTCACAGAATTGGAGAATGTTCTGAGGTGGAAGGGACCCACAAGGATCATTGAGTCCAACCCTGAAGTGAATGGTCGGTATCAGGGATCAAACCCACAACTTTGTGTTAGTAGCACCAACCAACTGAACTCATCTCAGTGACCTCCCACTGTGCATGAGGACCAAGGGCTGAGCCTGGTCTCACTCCTGCCAAGGCAGTCTTTGAAAGTACTTGTCTCACTGTCTTCAGATCATGAAGCCTTTAAAGGAGATACTTTTCTCTGCTTCTGACAGAGACCTTTGAGGCTTTGATTGAATACTCAGAATGCCAGGCAATTGAAAACTTAAAAATATTTCATGTATCTGATTTGAAATAATTGAGACTATCGAAGAAAGGCAAGCATGTACTTGTAATGATAAAACACAGTAAATGCAGGATGGACTACTGCCACCTCTTGGTTATCTATATTTCAAAGCACTAAAAACAATAGAAAGAGCTGTTTGTGTTAAGAAGGTTAATGTTAAACATAACTAGCCCTTCCAAATATTTTTTTGTGATGATTTTAAAACAGGAAATGGGTAGTGTCTCAGCAAAAGGAACAGATGTGTAACATGGTGAGACAGGATACCAGTAGTTCTACTGAGCTGGCTGCAACATCTCAGTGAAAATCTGAGTAGCTGAACCAAGCACATCTGAATGTATATAAAACCAGAAATTGGAGAAATTAGGAGATTTTTTCACAGAAGCTACTTTTATTTTCTCAGATTCTCCAAGTAGCTTCCAACCATTTTTCAGATGTCTGTTAATGATTACAAACCTTAGAAATCTAGAAGTCTAGTTTTATGGCCACATTTTTTATCCTCAGAATGTAAAGCTGTGTGAAATATGGGCATTGAGTGGCTCAGTATTTTATTCTTCTCTGATTAAGTCACAATTAAAAACATCACTATTCAATTTGAACACACAAGCAAATGCCTGACAAATGTAGGTTAGATGTAAGCTATTAAAATGCAAGCCAAAGACTCTCAATATTTCATGTACTCAATAGGTCGTCAGGGAATAGAAGTCTGCAGTATTTTCCATATATTACAACTTTACAGAGCAAGAAGAATAACAATTAAGTCACAAAATGCTGTATCAATATATTCATTTCACCTAAAAAGGTACCAGAAATCTGTAAGAGACAGATACATTTTAAATAATTTTACAGTTAGCAATATTGACTGTAAAAAAATTATAAACTGATACTCAAATACTAGCATAAGCACTGTTTGGGTTGTTTCCTTTTGTCCCTAATCAAAACACTTCACAAACTACATTTAACACTTTTTTCACTTCATTAAAAAAAAAAAAAAGCTGAAAGGTAATACCAACTTCTGACAACTAAAAATAAAAATATTTTGGATGCGCAAGCATAAACGTTCAAGGAAAAGCTAGATCCTTTCCTATGACTGATGAAAATAATTAATATACTAATTTTTTCTCTGTTAGTTTTTCAGCCAAAATCTTAAAAAGAAACAAGATGGAGGGGAAAAACAGATAGATACTTCAGGAGGAAAACCTATATCAATGCCAACTTTTTTTTTTTTTTAATTAATACAAATGTTTCAATGATTTATTGGTGCTTGTTGCAGTACTAGTCCAGCAGACAATTCCTCCAGCACACTTTTTGCTTACAGCTATACATTTTTTCAGCAGGACCCACTCAAACTGCCCACCGTGTCTACCTGTCCATGATGCAGTTATAGGAATATCTTGACCAGGTGCAGTTGCCAAGCTTTGTGAATATCTGTTGTAGGATAATAATTGTTAAATACATAGACAACGCTCCCTGCAGAAGGATCCTGGCAGGAACTGCAGCCCATGGAGTGAAGCTCACACAGGAGCAGGTTTTCTGGCAGGAATTACAGCTCTTGGAAGACCCGAACTGGAGCAGTCCATTCATAAGTTCTGCACCCCATGCAAAGGAGCAAAAAGAGGAAAAGGAAGAGGAGGGGGAGCAGGAGGAGGAAACATAAATTTTCCAGATCATTTTTCAAATGCATTACAGTAGGAAAAAACATTCTGAAACAGCTATGCAGTCCCTAAAGTCATGCTAAATAGACCATGGAGCAATCAGGCAAGATTTTTAATGTTTTATGTAAAAAAGAGTAGTCGTTGAAACATCAGTGGCCAAATCCATCTGGAATCTCTGGGTATTAAACTGGTAGTAGTTTTTAATTGTAAAACATGCTTTATACTCCTCAGCCAGATGATCTTAATTACCTATTTCCTCCTTTTCATTTTTGTCTTTGCCCTTCCAGAACCTGGCATAAAACATTATTCTGATTCTGCATCACTGCTTTTTGAAGAAAATTCTGACAAAAAGAAAGTCTCCAACTCAATGTTATACAGAGAACCTTGTTTTCTACAAAATTCAGGAAAAATCCTATGTGAATGAGATAAGGTTCCAGTTCTTTTGACATTTGTCTTTGTATTTTTTAAGCACTCATTTAATACTTCTTTTTTCCTTCCTGAAAGATGATGACCATGCTTGTGCTTGTGCTGTCACCAAAAATCTCTGGTCATTGCCACTTGCTTCTCACTTTAGTCAATGCCACTTTCCTGCTACTATCAGTTTTGGTTATTTCCTTTCTTAATTTCCATGTATGTAACAGTGTTAATTGAAAGTGAAGATGTGGATTCTTTTGGGGTGCACTGAGGTGCCTCACCTCCAGATGGTGATGTTTTATCTTCTGTACTTGCTGACTGCACATGGCTCCTTTCATTATTTCTCTTTCCAGTTACCTAGTGAGAAATGGTGTGATGAATTTAGTCACTAAATGAAGCAGACCAAGACACATCCCCAAAGAAAGGATGCCCAGAGAGCTAGCCAAGCTTTAACGTCATAACTAGTGACCAAATTGATAAAAGAGCAAATAAAAATAGTGAAATAGCATTAGGAAAAAAACAAACTTTCAAATATGTTTAAATATTAGACATTCGTTTCAATGAGTTCACACATAAAGGCTGTGTGTTTCATTTCTGTTAGTGGACCTATTTCATAAACTGAAAAAAAAGAGATTAAACACTAAAATTGATTGTAGCTTTTGGGAAAGATTGTTCACAATGAACTTTTTTATGCATTTTGATATATATTAAGATGTAGTTTTCACAATTATTTATTTCTGCACTATGTAATACTGTAAATCCTAAATAATTTGGGGGGAAAGTATTCAAAAATTAAATGTCATTGTTCATGTTTTCTGGCAGACACCAGTTATTTATACTGCTGAAATCCCCAGGATCATGTTCATTTTTTAGTCAAACATAGCTCTAGTGACAAATAAACTGAAATAAATTCTTAATCTGGTTTTAAGATTGGTTTTATGAGAAGGAAAAAAAATTCATCAAACTAGAAAGAAATAGAAATTTTCATATTACAGAAATTATAAAACAGGTCCATTATTTTCATTACTTTTCATCATATTAAAAAAAATTTAAATGTTTGAATTAACAAAATCCTGGTTTTAATGACAAAAATTTAGATCACATTTGTGATTTTAAATACAAGCAGCAACAGATTCTTATTATTTTTCTATTTTCAGAAAAGAAAAGCTTTTTTTAAAGGCTGGGTAGCATTTGGAGGTAAGACTAGAAGCTATTTCTGAATTTAATTTCTCAGTTTTTATTCTGATTTTAGGCAAATCACCTTAAACTCTCAGAAGAAGCAGCTATAGTTAATCACACTGTACTTCATTTGTTCACTCCTGCTCATTCTCCCCTTTGGACAGGATAAATATGATAACTGCATAAAAATTATGCATATATAATAAATAATAAAAATCCAATATTTAGTCAAGCAGATAAAAGTGTTATGCATAAAATGAGTGCAATGTGTTGTTTTCTAGAATTTTTGCTTTGAACTTTATGATCAAGTATTTTTGGTGTAGTATTTTCTCTTTGTCTTGTGTAAGTACTTGTGGCTACTTAAGAAGATTACAAAGTCATATTGCAATCTAGATCACTGTTAACTTTAAATATGAACAGAAAATTATTTCAGAAAACCAATGAATTTTAAATACCATGTAATATCCTTATACTGTTAATGCCAGATTTTGACTAGCTAAGGAAAGATTAGTTCATATATTTTAAGTTCATGTAATTTAATTAGTATCTTTTTTAAAGAGTCTGACAGAACAAAATCAAACAAGACTAAATCCAGAATCACATAAATCAGAAAGATGAAACCTCTTAAAATCTTTTCTGACCAACTATCCATTTCTGTCATAAGTATTTTCTCACTTAAATGTGACTTTTTTCCTGCTACTCACAAATATTAACACACTGAAATCTCAGCTATAAAAGACTAAGTATTTAAAAACACTTTGTGACTCATGCTAATACATAAAATCATTTTACTCTGTCCTATTCAATTATACCTGCTTGATTGGTGGACAACCTGTTTATCTGCTGTCTTTCACATCAAGAAATCTGTGTCTTGGAAAAATTCCAACAGATTTAATAATTTGAAGAATAACTATTACCCCATCATTTTGAATTAAAAAAAGTAATTCTCTTCTTTTTCTAGGGATATTGTGGTTTTCTGTACTGTTTATCTTCATTTGCCCCTAGAATTAGATGCATTTCACCAATACATGAAACATTTTTTGCCTGTATTACAGAAATGGTGGAAGCTGATTTAGGGAAAGAATTTTTAAATGAAAATGACAGCCAGACAGAAGATACACAGATGGTAATCTAGAAAGTTAAGTGTTTTTCCTGTTGAATATAAAGTGTAAAGACCCACATTGTAAACTGAAGTAATAAAGTGCATGATATGGTTGTTACTGAACAGAGAAAAAGCATTTCTTTAATAGTTAGAATCCAGTTCTTTTGTATCATCTAAACATATCTGTTGATTCTCTTCATTGTGTGCATTCACAGAATTCTTGCATGTAGCTCAGTAGATAAAACACAAGAAGACAATTTCACCTAGATTTTTCATGGTGCAAGTTTGTTGCAGGACTCACCTAGGCCTTCACAAGGATTTATAGGTTTGTGCTTGGTTTGAAAGACAGGTATCTGGACAATTCAAATTCCCTCCCTCCAAATTAATATAGTTCAGAAAAAAAAAGAATTGAAGGGAGCTTTTCCTCAGGCAGCATCACAGGAATAGGAGATAACAGTCCTTTACTAGTATGTATGACAAAGCAAATGAAAAAACAACAACTACAGCATTAATAACAAAACAGTACCAAGAACCTTGAGGGTCTTGCCTCCCAAAATCCAGGACAGTTTGGTCTCAGTGGCTCGGTGGTCTCGGTGGCTCCTGCACGGGGCTGGGGAGAGTGCGATGTCACGGGCTGGTAGATGAGAATAGCAGGATGTCCCTGGCAGGGCGAAGGAGCTGCAGTGGCAGGGCAAGGCCGGCTCTTCTCTGGCAGGACAGCCGAGGAGATCAGGACTCCCAGGCACGTGAGCAGATGATGGAACATTTTCCCGGGACCGGGGCTCTTCTGGTGACAGTGGAATTTGTCCCGCAGCAGGCAAACAACCTGGCCTCTCTGATGAGTGCCCAGAGAGCAAAAAGAGAGCAAGCTTCCTCCAGCTCTGTCTTTTATCTGCCCCTTGAAACTCAGTTATCTCCCCCTCCCAGAGCAACTCTTTGTTTTGGTGAAGCACCCTTAAGTATCTGGCACTTTGTCTCCCAGTAGTCATGGGGAGAAACAAATTCTTTAAGCAAAAAACAAAAGGAAAAAAACCTAGCCCCCAACAGCTTGGTTTCTTTTTCAGGGCTTGGGAGGAGCTATCATATAACAAGCAGTGTCAATCCTAAACCAACCAACTTCAATAAAAAGAGGCTAAACACTGCAGGGCTTTATAAGCACCAAAGAGGGTGCAGAAACTGTCCATTTCTGCTTTTCATAAATTTGTTTGTGGATCCAGTCATGCACAGTGCAGCAGCCCTGCTCATGAGACATGAGAGCACTAGCGACAACACCAACTTTTTTTATCTGGAGTGTATTAGTGATTCTGTCCAATGTCAGCAAGTCATGGTGCTACTGGTGATCTTGATGAATCAAGCTAACTGTTACTCTTTGCTCATTTCCAGGGACCTTCTGGCAGCTGAAAATACATGGCATGTGGCAACAGAAGTCTCTGAATTCAGTCATTATATGACATTGACAGCAGAAAAAGTGGACAAACACACAGGTTTGAGATTTTTGCAGTATTAATATTGACTGACATTAAAACCGGGCTGTTTAGAATTTTGTACTTCTTCTGGAGTCTCACAAAAATATACAGTCTTGGAGAAAAGAATTCTTTGTAATGGTTATGATACAAGCTGGCATCATCTTCTGGCTGTTTTGACCACCAGTCTTTGCTTTTCTATTCTCTCTATGATGTTGTTTATAAAGAACAAAATGTTATTGGCTCGTATTAAGATACAGTTCTTCTTTAATCACTTCCTTTACAATCAAGAGGAGTTTGTAAAGAAACACAGGGCTGTGCCCTTAGGTTAGCCATCCACTATATTTCTACTCCCTCAGCACAGACACAAGTGACTGTCTAAGGTGTGTCAGAACAGGTTGCTGACCTCTCTCTTGGACATTATTGAAAAACACAAATGAGTATATTAAATTCATGCATGTTATTTATGCACAGGATAGTGAATCAAATTCTTAATTTGTTTATGGATTTCGTTAGCTCTAATAAAAAATATTCTTTTCACTATGAAGAAAAAACATGATTGAAATTGACTGTCTTTGCATTCTTTTAGCATTTTCTTTGGTTAAAATCAGTTAAGCTATAGTATATCTCTGAACCCTCAGATAGGTCTTGTAAATTGCTAGCAAATCGTCATATTTTCAATTACTTCAGCCAGAACTCATACTCATGAACTGGCACACGTGTCACCTGTTCATGAACAGCATCACCATTAGATGGGAGGAGCATGTTCAATAACTTCTGCAGTAGCATTCAAAAATTTAAGTAAATTGCCAAAAAGGGTAGTCCAGCAACTAGAATGTTGTGGTCCTGCTGTGCATCCTCCACACTGCAGCTCCAATGAGGGAAGGTGTGGAGCAAAAGTAACAAGGGAAAGCAAGTCAGCAAGTGCTGTCAGCAAGAGACCCTGAACCTCAGACTCCTCCTCCCAGGAGAAGGTCTGCTTTGCCTATGCAGAGACGTGCTGACGTGGTTTGGTGATTTAAAAAAAAATAACAAAACCCAAGCAAATTCACCTACTGGATATCAGCCACTTAGAAGTAGAATGAAGGCCATATTATCTAAGAAGTATCCCTACTTGTGCTTTATCTCCATCTGCCCTCAGACCGCCTCCATTCCTTGCCCCCTGCCCTTGGAGACACTACACACAGCTGGCATCTGATGGGCTAAAGAGCCTAACTAGACATCTAGAATTTAATTAACACAAAGATTTTCATTGGCATTGCTATCATTTGCACTTTAACAAAACCCATAGGATTTACAACTACATCTTCTTCTGAATTTACCATTTCTCAAGAAGTAGAGAAAACATCTCTCTCTATGTTCTCTTAAATCATCTGTGTTTATTCAATTCTTTTGCTGTTTTGAGTAGCACCGTCTTCTTTAATAATTGTCTCTAAAGACAATATTGGGGTTAATAGCAGTAAAATGAAGACAACAGACCTACTCATAATGGAAGCAATAAAAAAGAATTGTACTGAACAGAAAGTACTGTTTTTTTCCTCTTCCAATCTACCAAAACTTAGGCCCTTGCATTTCATATTTCATTTTCCATTAACATAAATCAACTTGATCTTAATGGGGAGGAGTCAAGGATCCTATTACTAAAATAGATCCAAATGAATAGCATATAGACAATGCTAATACTGTGAGACAGTTTTTTTCAGACTTGTTTACTGCCAGTACATCCCTCTGGGCATAAATTATTGGGCACACATCATTTTAAAGCACACTGAGATTCAAAGAATGCATGCAGATGCTTATTGCTTAGGACTAAATTTAATCACCTCCTGCTTGTGACCAGTTGGCAGCATCAGGAAAGTTTTATCCAGAACCATCTCTCTGAAGCCAAACTAATAAAGTGCTAATTAAAGAAAGTACATGGAAGCCATGAACACTAGGAGCCTGGAGTAATTGGCTACAAAAAAGGCAGCTCTGAAGCACGTCACTTTCTCTGCTGCTCCTGATTAGGGTCTAATTCAAATACCAATATTTCTCTACACGTCAAGGTGCTTTGGGACAGATCTTGGGCTTTCTCCATTCAAAAGAGGGTCTGCTACAAGTAGCAATAGAAATGCTGAAGAAAAACCTTATATTTAATCATATGCTACCATCAGGATAACATTTGTGGCAGTCTGGGCAGTGCACAGAAAGCTTTTCTTTTCATTCCACAGTGGTGAGTCAGAGATCAGACAGAAATGAAGGAAAACCACCATTAAAAAGGGGGAAAAAAAGAAAAAAAAAAAAAAAAAAAAAAGGTAAGCTCTGGAATAGAAACCATCTCCCAAGCCTGTCACAACTGAGCAGTAATTAATCTGAGGAGCCTTTCATCTCCCTTGCAGGCAAGCTGGAAAGAACACCTACTGGCACTTTCCTGAAGAAGTGGGCAACAAGTGAAAGTCACTTCCTTTATTTTTTTTGAAATGGGTTTTATCATTGATTTTCTCTTGAGTACCATAAACTTAACTTTGTGTGAGATGATGCACAATTTAATGTTTTTGCTGTTGCAGATGCAGCTCAATATCCTCAATTTCCTGCTTTCCTGAGGACAAATACATTCCTTCATCTGTTTATATTATCACTATTTAGTATCCAGAGAAGATATTTTTGAGGTAAATTTATTCTATGTGTGAAACAGGAAACTGTGTAACTGACTGGACAACTGAGTTTGTGGTTCACTAGAGGTGGTAATCTAAAGGGAAAAGTTTTATATAAAAATAATCATACTACATTCATACATTAATGCACTACCAAGTTACTAAATCCCATCTATGGCCACCCATTTAAGCATCTGATTTTAACAAGAAATAGACTTCTGTTCAACAAGGCACTTAAACTAATTAATCCCACATCTGCTCAATAAATTACAGCAAATATAATTTTAAAAACATTCCCATGCTACACAGAAGATGATACATTTAAGTTAATTCTTAATTTTCTGAGTTTGAAAACATTGTTGGTTTTAAGACTTTTCACTGAGTTATTTAAATAGAATGAGACCACTACTTAGGAAGAAAACAAAAAACCAAAAAAGCAGATTTATATAGGTATGGGAATTAAAGTTTGTTGTGCTATGTAAAATTTTGCTTTTACAGTTTAATGGTACATTCTTTTAGATCAAATAATACTTTTTTTTTTAATAGGTACATTCTAACTGATTCTCAGGAAATATGTAAAATCTTCTCAGTCTGTCAATATAATATGAAAAATCATTCATCACAACTGTTAAGAAAATTTTAACAACAGAAAAGGGAGTTTGAATGCTTCTAGAAAGGCATTTAACACAGTCTACAAATATTTTCCAGTTACTTTACAACAGTTAAAGTTTAATTTCAGAATCAAGTATTTCTCAAACATTAATATCTTAATGATATTCCTTTCTTCTGACAGAATGAAAAAGCTGAGTCTATTAAAACATATGGAAAGACTCTTTGAAAATATATATTGACAATTACTGAACAGTCATTGCAAGATCATAAAATTTTCTTCGATTTTATGGTCTGGGAGTGTTGTTCATGGAAGGATCCTTAGAAGACAGTTACCATACTGAAAAATAAAAAGAGTTGGAAACACATAACCTAAGTCTCAGGAAAATACCAGATTTGAGTGAACTCTGATGACATATCTGATGATATAATGGAGTTGTCTGAGAATTAATTCAATTTTAAGGATAAACAAGAATAATTTCATTAATTCCTCTCTTCACAAAACTATGCACAGATTCATAACTCTCACTAGTTTTGGATGAGGTGGGGAGACATGAATCATCATTACAGAATCCTCTGTAAGTGTTTACTGAACCATTCAGTGGATCTGAATGTGTCTGGCTTTCATCTGGGTCTAATCCTCTACTTCTGTATTTCCTAAATCCAATCCTTCTTTAAGATGTACAAAATACATAATTATTAAATGATATTAGAGATCCAAAAAGACTGCCCAAAGCTAGCATCACAAGGAGATTCTGGCACTCTTATTCTCTAAGTATATTACACCTAAATACTTCTTGGCTTTAAAACAGCTGTTAACACCGCAGCTGAGATGCACTTCCCTCTGCCCTGGTGGCGATGTGTTGCAGTACAAAATAAGTCTTTTGGTCTGGGAAGCTGTTCTTATGTTCCCTTGCCACACTCAATGAAAGAGGGGAGGAAGTGAGACTCATTCCTTTCACTGTAGGGCTATCTTAACTTGCTTAATGCAGGTGATACAGCCCCCATGTGTTAAATAGAAAGTAGGATTCTCCTGTGTGAGTTGGATTAGCTTTAACAAGAGAATTTGACAAATCTTAACTAAAAAGGCTGAATATCCTCATAGTGAGGGCGCTCTTCTGGGAACAGAGAAACATGAGTGCAAATTGCTTCAGGCAGAGGAAGAAATTGGACCTGGGTCCCAGACTGAGAACCAGTAAAAAAAATAGCACAGTCTTTCAGGAATCCATTTTCTTTTGTTCTTCTGCAGATGTTTAAAATATAGCTTGACACTCAGTAAAATGCTGCATTAATATTGAAAGAAGTTTTCAAAAAGTAGGAATCCCCAAAACTGTCAGCAGGACTTAATGCAACTAATGAAAATAATGGCTTCTCAACAATTCACTTTGGCAAGGGAGTAAAAAATTTGTGCCTCTGTCAACTTGAAACATAGGAGTTAACACATTTATAAAGTCTATTTTAGCCATAACTCAAATATTTTCCTCAGAAAGGTTTCTCAGAAAAAGGAGCACATATATTATGTTTCTAATGTTGACCTCTACAATTACCAGAACCTTTCAGAACTGGGAAGGAAGCAAGGAACTCTCAAGCATTACCCACATTGCATAATGCCCTGTTTTGGTGCTGGTCTCAAAACAAACTGTTACTATAGAAGTGTGAATTTTGAACAGATAATCATGACATTGTTCCTTTTCTCAGGACAAGGCTGGCATTTACCTTCACTTCTCTTTAGTCACAATAGATGTGGGGTTTGAAACAGATTGTGGCCTTTTAAAAATTTTACCTGTTGTTTTGCTTTTCTGGTTCTTTGTGCAGATATTACTGAATCACAACGACTCAGCTGCATTATAGCTCTACTAGATATTAGGCCACTTTTGTTATTCCCTTGACATACAGTCTTTGCAATAATTTACCTTTATAAATTACAATAAGAAAGAGAAAATAAAGCCATGATAAAAATAAGAAAGCTATCAATATTCTTATTAACTATGCGAAGAATATAATAAGGTCATGTTCCTTGGGTTACAGTAATCACTTTTGTAAAGAGAAGGCTGTATTTTCTTTTTCCAAAAGAAAAATGAAGATTATGCTAACCTTATTTCACTGAAATCTCCAAAGAAAGGTTGCTCTGTTCTCATGTATATTTTCCCTCTCTGAATTTGCAGTTGAAATATCAAGAAAAATTGGACAAAACAATGAGGTACATTGCTTTTCTCATCATAGTAAATGTTATAAATCCTACTGATTTTTATAGAAGTATATCCATTACAATCATATGGTATTTGTAAAATTACCTCTTATTTGAAACTGATATATTTAATAAAGCCTCATCATTTTATGATATTTTCACCTAGAATATAGAAAACACCTCACTCTGAAGTGTAAACATAATACCTATCCATGTACCTGCAGACGAGATTTTAAAACCGTGTTATTGCACACAAATGTATTTCTGACATCGCAGTCAAAGCTGCAGAGAGAATGAGTTCGCTAATTTATCCCAGAATATTTGTATAATAAATATGGACAGCAGAACTGGATTGGATCCAGAAAACTTTCAGAAAAATACCTGGCAGATGAAGTGTGTTTAAAATAAAAGAAATAGAAGTGTTTCTCAAAATATTTACATGTGTATTTATTGTGTTATTTTTGAACTTTTAAATTGCTATTTGATGTATGAATAATGCATTTCAAACTGGTTGTGAAGAAATTTGGACATTCTATGCCAGTCATCTTCTCTACTTTGTTTCCTTTTTCTTTTTTGATATAATTTAATAAAAATTAGAAGATTTTGGTTGGGTCTTTTGCACATTATCTTTATTCCTTCTGCATAAAATTAAAACTGCAGTAGAATTTTACATCAGATTATTTACCTCTGTGGTCTTTAATCCATTTCACAAAAGATGTTTCCCACCACCCTTTATTTTTGTTGCACATACTAGAATTTGAATTATGCTAATAAACTCCAGATTGTAGATGTTCCATGATCTTTTTTTGACCTATTTTCTAGACTTCAGGTTTTGCAAGGAGATTCTTTTATTTCAATTGTATATTGAGATGCATGTGAATTAACATAAACACTTGGGTCAAGACCATTAGTAACAATATCTTTTGTCAGATTTCTGTAATGGTATTATGAATAGGAGTTTAGAGCATCTGTGCTGTAACATTCATATGAAAGTTGTCTACTGTATACACAAATGTAATGTGTGTCCATTAGTGGCAACATTATGGATGCTAGTGTCATACTCAATGGACTGCAAGTGACTTTAGAAAGAGCCCAAAGAGTAGCATGTACAGTTTTCATTAGGTTTAGCACTAATTTCAGCTGACATATAATTGAAGCATGTATCACTTTAAGTAGAATTGCAAGCTTATATATCATCACTAGTGCACTTTCAAATATAATTCTTGCATGATAGTGATAATGAAACATAATTCAATTACTATTAAAGTAATTATTTGTAACATCTTGGGCTTTGAGAATAAGTTATTTCTTTAAATGATGATTGCCTGCAGTGCAGTTAAATGTAACTGAAAAATATTATGCCACCTTTAATAATCAATTATCAGTCTCAAAGTGGAAAGAGAAATATTCCTTTCCAGCAGCCAGAAGGCAGGTGTTCACTTCACTAATCCTTACAATGTTCAATTTCCCTGTTTTAATTTCTGCTATTTCTTTTCAACAGCTTTATTCCCCATTCTCTTTTCCCATTACCTATATTCCCACTCATGACTATGCCCTTTAAAAAGCTTCGGTCCCCTCTCAAGTAGGGAATTTTGTCCAGAAGAGAGTGCGTGAAAAACTCCCACTTGTTAATTCTTTACAAGAACACTACTGTGTGCTGCAGGATACAAAAGCACAGGCATTTGTTATTTCTGTTCTTTCAGGAACTGTGTAAATTGAAAGGCCTGAAAAATGCAACATGTTTTCCAATGTTTTCATTAGTCTTCATCACAGGCAATCCCCATTGCATGTGAAGTGTGGGACACCCTCCCCTATATACAATACACCTCACTAATGTCTTTTTCTTCATTTTGCTTCCAGGCAACACCTAAATTCACTTCTTGGATTATCTTTCATAACAATCAGTATATACTTCAACTTTTCAAAAAAATGTTGTGTTTCTAACCATCACTCATTGCCCTGGCAGCTGTTAAACAAAGCAATTAAATTATATATAATTACTGTAAACGTCTGTAAAATACTATTGACACATACACAGCAATTAAATCTCTTATCAGATAAAAATACAAAGACTTAGTAAAGCAGTTCACTCACATGGAAATGAGAGTGCCACAACTAAACAGCAAAAGCAATTGAAAAATGTGCTGATGTGGACTAGGCGTGTTAGATACCAAAAAAGAAATTAATGTTAGAGCCAGGAGAAAGCCTACAGATGACCAGGTTAAATAATTCCTCTGTCCAGTGAATTTATAAGAGAAATGAGTTTATCTGGGTTATGGAAAGAAAGAATTGACTCTAAGGTATGAGAAAAGATAAGATAGCAGGCAAGTAGGAATTATACAAGTACAATATATTACCTAATTGCTCATTTAGATTTATTGGAGTGAGAAGCAAGTTTGTAATGAAGGAATAGAAGAGAGATACAGGAAGAGTCAGGTTCAGCACTTCTGTGCTACCGGGATGGGTGCTCCTTTTATTCAAACCAATTTCAATTTGCTCCCAGTCCAGAAACCTCCTTTTCCCTAACATCCAATGCTGAGCCCATCTAGAAATGTGTGTCCAGGTTTCCTTAACAGTATCCTTTGGGTGAGAAGCACAACAGCATATGTCACTGGCTTCCTTTGTGCAAGGTTCTTTATATATATATATATATATAATGGTTTGGAGGGGGCAGAGGGGGAGTGGCATTTGTTTTAGTTTGGTTTTTTTGCCAGAGAGAACAAAATAAGACAAGACACTACGCCCACTGTAGAAAAAGTCTTCACAAAAATTGGCCTTGAAGGTAAAGCTTGTATCAGAGAGTGTTATCCTCAGCTACTGTAAGTAATTACTTAATATAATTCTCTTAATTATAGTAATCCAAAACCATTTCAAAAGTGGGTTAGTTTCTTACCCTCATCATGCTATTTGAAAAGTAATACAAAATTTTCATTTTCTGGATATTTAGAAAAAATCCCATAAATGCATTCATTACCAGTTTATAGTAATGTATTCTTGTTCCAGTATATTCTTTTACTTTTTACAACTCTTTTTCTCAGATGTTTGCTCCACTGAGGTATTTACAGGGAGCTTTCAGCTGGGTGAATCCAGTCAAAAGCTTTTAGCCTATGCCAATAATATTTGTTCTTTATCACTGCAATCATCCTAAGAGCCTTTTTGTGCATTTGTTCCTATATGAATTCAACTTTTTGGAGTACTAGTTGTACTAGGACTTCATTAGCTTGGAAATACCCAACCACTGCTGTAAGAAACTATAGAAGAAATATTGGCATTAATGATTCATGCATTCATTATATTTATACTGACCATAATGGAATAATTTAGTATTAATGTTGATATCCAGAGGACTTTATTGAACCAAGTGTATCTGTTAAAATATCCATGAAATGAAAAATCATTCCATTCAAAATTCAAGCATTCAGCCGCTCAAATGCTTCTTCAAACCCTAACTTTAACCTTTCTCCTTGACTCTGATTCCTTCCTATCTGAGATGTGAGCATGTGATTTAGCTGCTCAGTCTCTCTGATTTTCAGAAGGCTGATTTCACAGGAATGCATTGTTTAACATCAGTGTCAAGTAAAAGTCAGTTTTATTCTATGGAAAGAGAAGACAGCATTTTCTACCAGTCTTTTCAGGAACAAGTAGCTTTTCTCTTTACAATGCTTCCAAACTGGAAGCACTGACAAAATTAACTAATGAAAACAGCAAATAATTAGCCACACTTCAAAGAATTGGCAATACTTGCAGCAGTGCCAGCTTTTGAGTAATTGTGAAGAAATTCTGTCTTTCTATTCCTAAGACTGGTGCAGATTTGGGGACAGTATTTGATCTCATTAGAATTTAAAAGTAAGCAGAACAGTTTCTTATGGTCTCTGTGTGTCAGAAACCTGGCATGCAGTATGCTCCAGTGATATCCACTCTGGCAAGAAAAATTAAGAGTTGTCTGTAGCCTACAAATAACCCTTACAGAAAAATCCTCAATCATGCTAGAGCAGCACTTTGTGCTCTTTTCACTTAAGAAAACAAGATCTATTCTGTTCTCTTTTATTCTACTCTATCACTTCAGATTAATTAATTACAAAGTATTTTGTCATTAAAAAAAATCAAAAAAGAAGAAACTTTTTTGTATATGAAGGTCTCTTCCATCCTCAACAGAAATGTACTAAGCACATAATCCTTTCTGCCATTCTCAGCAAACCTAGGGAATTCCAGACAAAGCTAGAAATAGAATAATTAATATTCCAACACTTAGGGGCTTTAGCAGTTGTAATTCAGTGGCTAATTTGTACTGTAGTGATGAAGCAGTAAAACTGATGAGAGTAGACTGTGAAGGGAAATATCTTGGCACTATATCAGGTGGCCTTCCTTTAGGTCATCCCTTCAGCCTCCAGAGAATACAGTGAGAGAAATGATTAGAAATGACTGTGAACAACCTCAGAGCTTTGAAAACAGCCAGGCTCAACTAACAGAGCCAAAAAGTCAGGTTTGGACTTCATCACTGATTTCTGGTCCTGTGACTGGTAGCAGTTGCCATGGTAGCACATGTGCTTAGCACTCCCTCCCCTCACACACACCCCCTCCCCAAAAAGAGGAAAAACACAAGATCATACAGAAGGCAATAAAGGAAAAGCACTCAAGAAGACAATGAAATATTCTGTAAGCTTCATTCTACATAAAATAGCTACTGTAAGATTTCTTTCACTTACTAGTCCCTAAGGTAAAGGTCTAAATGCAGAATTTTGCGATTAAGAGAGAGTATATTCCAGCCTTCCACGTTGTAGAGATGCTCTTTATTACTAAGGAAATTAAAGTGTTTTGGCAGGTTTCTGAAAAAAAACCACAAAGCTTGCTTTTTTTTTTTTTCTAAAGTTCTTCAAATTAGCTCATTTAGTCTAACATTTTAAATACAGGTCTAAGAATTTGACTGTTATGTTGTCATTAGTATAAATGAAATACTGAAACGAAAACATTTTTTTGGGAAATGTGGTCTCCATATAGCATTTTCTGTGCTTCTAAGACTGAATATACTCTTTAATTTTATGTGAAGTCTTACTTGTCTTTTCATTTTGAAAAAGAAAAGAAGTATATGGAATCTATAAAGATGTTGAAACATAGGTTTTCTTTTGCCTCTAAGGAACAAAACTTTCCAAACACAAACTTCATACAAATTACTGGAATCTTGAGCTTAAGATTTTCTTCTACAATAGGATATCTCCTGGCTTATGTCCTGTATTACAGAATCACAGAATCACAGAATTTCTAGGTTGGAAGAGACCTTCAAGATCATCGAGTCCAA
>VWYP01019651.1:3735-34605 GCA_013400435.1 Pycnonotus jocosus
AAAAAAAAAGAAAAAATCCCCAAAGCAGACTCTGGTAGTGGAACAGAAAATCCCAATTTTTGAGAATGGACATTTGATCCAGACTCCTGTTAATCAGCAGCAATTCACCCCTCAAATGTGAGCCACGTCCAGCAGAGGCTGACAGTTCCTCCAGGTGAGATTTTATCTCAGGCAGAAGCATTTCAGTCACTGAAATGGGGAACACTGAGTCATGTAATTTATGTGGAATTAGTAATCCAAGGGCATCCAGCCAAAAATACAAAAGCTAGATTTACAATGGGCTGTTCCATCAGCTTCTTTTAGGAATTGAATAATTAGGAAGGAAATTACTGGGATGGATTTATGCCTAGATAAGATAAATGTTGTCTGTCACAACCAAGGAAGGGACAGACACCCAAGAAAAAGTTCCTCACTGCTGGATGGGAATGTTTGAAACCAGAGTGGCTCTGTAATGCCCCATGGAAAGAAATTATTGGGATTTAATGTAATCCCTCACCAGAAAAATTGGAACCATCACAGACTCCACTGATATTGGAGCTCAAGTGCAGGATGGTGCCAGTTGGAAAGGGTTTGGAGTTGGGGAATTCCTCGGGACAAGCAAGGAGGAAGAAAAAAATCTGATGTAATTTCATGGATTATTGTTGGGTTTAATCAAACCCCACACATTCAGCTGCTCATGACATGGACACTTCCTGCTAAACATAAACTGGGGTTAAAAACCTTTGGGGGTGGGTCAGGCTGATGGAAGTGCTGTTAAATCACTCTGGCAGCCTGATGGTGGGACTGGAGATTTTGGGGGTCTGGCACAGGGAATCAGGGCTGAGTTCATTCTGTTCACTGCTGGGATCTTTGATCACACCGATTTTCACCTTCAAACGTCCTCAGTAACATTTTTGTTCTTTCACTTCTTCCAACTTTCAGGTGCAAACTTCTAATAACAAAAATAATCTCGCTCTGAAAGTGGATTTCATCTTTCCTACAGCATTTCAGCACCCTCAGTTCTGCTGATGTCCGTAAAGAAGAGAATTAAATCAGGAACCCAGTCCCAAAAGCTTTTATTTTGAGCAAATGGAGATGATAAAAGCTCAGCATCTCATGTGCAGGTGAAGTCTATCTCTCTCCCTGATCTTAGCCAGGGTTTAAAGTTTTTTGGTTTAGTTACAGATGGGATGAACCCAGATGTTGGTGACTTGCCCTGGGCAGCCTGTGATGGGTCTGCTGCAGGCTGGAGGTTATCCAGGCACTCTGGATGTGCAGGGATCCATCCCNTCTGGGCAGCCTGTGATGGGTCTGGAAATGTAAAATCCCAGCCTGCAGGGTGGAGGTTATCCAGGCACTCTGGATGTGCAGGGATCCATCCCTGCCCTCGGAAAGGAGCAATGACCTCAGCAGTAAAACCCTCCCAGTTCTGCACCAACCCCCTGAAGGCAGCAGAGCTGCAATCAGCATCTGGGCTGTTGTCTTGGAGACCTTCAAAACCCATGATCTCCTCCTCTGGGGGGACTCGTGCTTCCAGGAAATCCATCTTGTGTTGGCTGGGAGTCCTTCAGAGGGTGTCATCAGACCACCAGCACGGCTCCCCTGCTCTGCTGGGCTGTGCTGCAGACGCTGCTTTCCGCAGGAATCCGGGAATGAAACGACCTTGGCAGAGCCTGCCTTTCCACTTGGATTTTGTCAGGGCAGCAAAGGATCTCAGGGGCTGAATCTTTCCACATCTCCTCAGCTCCTCTGCATCCCCAGGGCTGGGGGCTCCTGGGTTAGAGCAGGGCTCTGACATCAGCACGGTCACACTTGCTCCCAGCTGGAGGGGGAAGCTCTGCAGGAGAAATGTTTCCAACACCACTGAGTTCCCCTCTCTGTTCTCAGGGAGAGAAATTCCTGGAAAAAGCAAGCAGGAAATCTCCAGAGGCTGCAGGAGCTCTGAGGGACAGGGGATGGAGATGGATGAACTGAACTGGGATGGGGAGGCTGGGATGATACTCAAAGCCACTGAGGGCTCTTCATTCTCCCAATCCCTGTCCCTTCCTCCTCCTAGTTCCCTTCATTTCATTCTCCCAGTTCCCTTCATTCTCCCAGTTCCCTTCACTTCATCCTCCCAGTTCCCTTCCCTTCATTCTCCCAGTTCCCTTCACTCTCGTAATTCCCTCCACTTCATCCTCCCAATTCCCTTAATTTCGTTCTCCTCATTCCCTTCATCCTCCCAGTTCCTCCACTTCATTCTCTCAATTCCCTTCACTTTATCCTCCCAGTTCCCTCCATCCTCCCAATTCCCTTCACTTCATTCTCCCAGTTCACTTCATTCCCTCAGCTCCTTTAATTTCATTCTCTCAGTTCCCTTCACTTCATCCTCCCAATTTCCTTCATTTTCCCAGTTCCTTCATCCTCCCAGTTCCCTTCAAGGCATCCCAGTGCTGTGGCTCAAATCTGACAAATCCAACAGAACTGAAAAAGAACAATTTCAGCTCCTTTTCTCCCCCCAAAAATCTCGGCCATGACTGACAGCTGTCTCACCAAGGCACTTTTTATTATTTTCATGCTGTCACTTGTGGTCACAGCTTTCCCAGCTCCTGATTTTGCTGAGTTTTCTTCCTCTCCTTCCTTTTTTTTCTTGTTTATAAATACCAGACTGGGGACACAGAACAAATCACCTTGCTGGGAATGGTCCTTAAAGACACTGAAAATATCCATGCTCTGTGTCCCACATGCTTTTCCATTTAAAATATTTGGCCTGAGAACGTGGGAGGTAAAGAAATTATATTTGGAGGCCTTTTTAAAACTTCTCTTCCATCCCCTGATTTACGCTCTTCGAGACTCATTCTGTGTAAAATGTTGAACTGCTTGTACTTTAGATAAAAGAAACATCTCAGGCATTGTTTTTTTGGAGTTTCTCATTCTTTTCTCCCATATATCTTCATAAAATTGAAGCACCACAGCCCTTCCTCCTGTTCCTGAGTTCTCTTTTTTTTTTTTTTTTAAAGCAATGTTCATAATAACACTTTAATATTCTGTGCTGGGCTCCTGGGTCCCACTTAGTGGTTTTTAATGACAAAAAAAGCAGCTCAGGGCACCTGTTGAGCAGGGCCTGGGGGTTTAGTTCCAGTCCCAGGTGATGTTGCTCAGGCTCCTCTGTCCTGTCCTTCTGTCCTTCTGTGTCACCCCCTGAGGCAGCTCCAGCAGTAGGTGGGGACACAGAAAAATCTGAATTAAATCACAGAATCAGAGAGCCAGAGTGTGCTGAGCTGGGAGGGAGCCACAGGACCATTGATCCAACCCTTGGCACTGCCCAGACACCCCAACAATCCCACCCTGGGCACCCCTGGGAGCCGAGTCCAAACCCTCCTGGAGCTCTGGCAGCCTCGGGGCTGTGCCCATTCCCTCAAGGGGAAGAACCTTTCCCCAAATCCAACCTAAACCTCCCTTGGCACAGCTCCAGCCATTCCCTGGGTCTGTCCCTGTCACAGGGAGCAGAGAAGGAGGGAATTTTGGAGAGCAGCTCTGGCTCTGCTGAAACCTTCAGCCAGGTGGTTCCTTCCCCCTGTCCATGCTTCCCTTTGGCACAGCAGGATCACTCCATTCCTTCTTCCCTGGGAGAGCTCCACGGGAGGTTCTGCATCCCCCAGGAGGGCTGGAGACCCCTCAGGGTACCCCCAGTGTGCTCTCTCCTCCCTGGGTATTTGCTCATTAAGAGAGAGGGGTAATTAGGGGATGCGAACCCTGCTGGCAGAGCTCTCCTGGCTGTGCCCAGAGTGGTGCTCAGAAATGCCACCAGCACAGGGACAGCCCTGCCACACACACCCTGGGTGCCCTGAGCAGCTCCTGCCAGCTGTTCCTGCACAGCCCTCAGAGAAATCAGAATCAATTTAGGCACCTAATCCCGGGATGTCTGCGGGTGAATTGGTTTGGAATTAATCGAGTCCAACGAGGCACTGAAAGCCCCTGGAAGGGGTCGGGCTGGAAAGGGGCTGCAGCCCTGGGGATGGGAGGACAATGCATATTTTACACCGTGAATTTTTTATTAAGGGCTGGGGTGGGTGGTTTTTTTTTTTTATTTTTTTTATTATTGAGTATGAATATTTTACACGTCCGAGTTCAGAACAATGCTTTTTTTGGCTGGCTCTGCACTTTTCATGGTTGTGTACCCTTGCATTGCATAACTGAGAGAGATCCATTTACACACAGGGGGAAAGGGGACTAATGAATCTCAGCAAAGCTAACTTTACTGTGTGTGAAAAAAACAGCACTCTGAAGTTTTCCAAATAAAAAAAAAAAAATTACACATACATAAAATCCTTGCATGGAATGGCTTAATAAAATCAGTGTGTGCGTGTGTGTGTGTGTGTGCACGTGTCCAAGACCAGGCTGGAGGGTCTCTCACCCTGAGGAGCTGCAGCCTGCTCCAGGCAGGGACATCTCCACCTGGAAAAGCTCTGGAATGTTCTCTCATTCTTCATCTCGCATTTAGGGACTCACCTGGATGCTTCCAAAGTGGGAGAAACGGAGCCAGACCTGCAAAATGTCAATCCTGTGATGGAGGTGCTCGTGCTCAGTGCTGGGCTGGTGTTTTCCTGTCCCCTTTATCCTTCCTGGCCACTTCCAGGTGTTCCAGATGTTGTTCCACACCAGATCTGCAGGACATTTCTCCAGTGCAGCCCTGTCCCTGCTCCTGGCCCATCCCTGGGAACATCCAAGACCAGGCTGGAGGGGGCTCTGAGCCCTGGTCTGCTTGAAGATTTCCCAACTCACTGCAGGAAGGTTGGACCAGATGGGCTTTAAAGGTCCCTCCAAGCCAAACCATTCCATGATTCAATGATCCTGAGGCATTCCTGGGGTCTGGGACAGCCACTGCTGCATTTCCAAGGAGCTCTGACCACTGCCACGCTCCCACAAGGAGCTGCTGGATCTGCCAGGGCCAGGCTGCCTGGGATCCCTTCATTCTGACCATGGATGGGGAGGAAACTCCTGATTTATGGAGATCATTCAGCCCTGATCTTGCCTGCTGGGCCTGTTCAGCAAACAAAGGTGCTCCTTTCCCAGTTTTCTCTGTGCCCCTTTGGAGGAGTCACCCCTGGCGTCTGTATCCAGCTGATTTGGGGACAAATTGTCCATCACCATCTTCTTTGGGACCTGCAGGGCAGGGCAGGAGCACCTTGCAGGCAGGAGATTGGGATAATGAAGATGAGAACTGTCCAGTGGGTGTTTGAACCCAGGAATTTTATTGTGAGTGTGGTGACAGGGACAACAGCAGAGCCCTCCAGAGCCTGCAACCCAAACCAGGCAGGGTGACAAAACCCACATTGTTTGGGGTAATCACTGAGCATTGTCCTGGGCTGACATCACCGAGTTCCAATAAAACCTCCAAATTCACGGGGAATGGGCAAAGTGCAAAATGATGAATTGTTTGACATTTAAAAGAAAATAAAGAGCTGCTGCTGGATTGAAACTTCAGTGAGATTCGAGGAGGGAGGGAAGGAGGGAGGGAAAAAATGATCAGATTTTTCTGGGATAAAGTTAATTTTGTTCCTGGTAGCTGGTGTGGGGCAGTTTGGGGTTTGTGCTGGGAGCAGTGTGGGTAACAAAGGGATTTTTTTCATTGATTCTTGCACAGAGCCAAGGCCTTCTTTGCTCCTCACCCACCAGGAGGGGATTGGGATGCACAAGGAGCTGACACAGCCAGGAAAGGTGACCCCAAGACTGAAGGGATCTTCCAGACCTTGTGGGATCATGGTCAGCACAGAGAGTTGTGGGAGAAGGAGGAAAAGGGGGAAATTTGGAGTGATGGCATTTGGCTCATTAATCCTCATAACCAGTCTGGTGGTGCTTTCTACTCACCAGGCTGCTGATGCTTTCCTGGGACCAGAAAGATCCCAGGAGCTTACAGAATCCCAGGAGTTTACAGTATCCCAGGAACTTATAGAATCCCAGGAATTTACAGAATCCCAGGGGTTTACAGAATCCCAGGATAGCTGGGGTTGGAAGGGCCCTCTGGAGATGATCCAAGGCTGGCTCACCTGGAGCAGGTGGCACAGGAACACATCCAGGTGGGTTTGGAATGTTTCCAGAGAGGGACACTCCACACCCTGACTGGCCAAAATTCCCATTTAAATCCTCCATGTGCCCACAGCACAGGTGGGAACACAGCAGAGGAAGGACTCCTGCAACTCCTTCAAAACAAAACTGAAATAAAAACAAGGGAATGAATTCCCAGGGCCCTGTGAAGCCGTGGCAACACAAGGTGAGGCTGAAACGAGTCTGGAATCAGGGAACAGGAGCCAAGTTCTGCTGTCTCGTGGTGCCCTTGAGCAAAGTCATGCCTGAGAGGGGAATGGGAGCAGCCAGGCCAGCCCAGTCCCCAGAGTGCTGCAGCCCAGTAATGATGGGATGTTGAAGGATTTTTGGCTGGGAGGACCTGACCTGGGTCCCTGGACGTGAAATGGGTTTGTTATCAATGGATCCATCTTGGATTACACCAGCAATGCTCTCTGAGGGTGAAATCTCATTAAAAGCACTCACAGAGCATTCTGAGTGTCACTCTGAACATCCCTTCCCTTCCCTTCCCTTCCCTTCCCTTCCCTTCCCTTCCCGTGACAAACGCTGCTGGCTGTGCAGAGAGAGGAAGGAAAAGAAGTAAAAAATGGCAAAGGCAGCTTAGGTCAAACATTTGTCAGGAGCCTCAGATCCCTGACATAAAATATCTCTTGAGGAGACCTCTAAGAATAACCCCAAGTCGGGTACCTCTCACCTGGTGCTCCCTAATTTAATCATTTTAATGAACATTATTATCTAAATTGAGCCTCACACGGTTCTGAGGTTGGATTACTGGTGAAGCTCCAGAGATGGCCAAACAGAGGAGATGTTTTATGAGACACATACACATACACAGACACATCCAAGTCTTCTCCATGCTCATCTCAGGATGCAACTGCCCCAATTTCCACCAGGAAAGGAAAAGACAAAATGTCCCTTTCCCAATCCAGCTGTCCTGGCTCGCTCCAAACATGACAGGTTTGCATTTGGAGAAATAACCCAAGAGAGAGACATCAGCTGAGCTTAAAGTGCCCAGAGGCAGTGGCTGAGCTCACGGGGCAGATTCCTGACCCCACAGAGCCGGACACCCTGGGTGGGAATGGTGGTGACCCATTGGTGGGAATGGTGGTGACCCATTGGTGGGAATGGTGGTGATCCATTGGTGGGAATGGTGGTGACCCATTGGTGGGAATGGTGGTGATCCATTGGTGGGAATGGGGGTGACCCATTGGTGGGAATGGTGGTGACCCACGGTGGTTCCTGGTGCAGAGCTAAGCCAGAACCTCCCAGATCCTCCAGTCACAAATAGGAATCATTCCACTGAGCTCCCAGGTCCCTGTGATCTCAGTCTCCTGTGATCCCAGTCCTCCAGGGTGCCATTCCTCCAAGATCCCAGTCCTCTGTGCTCCCAGTCCTCTGTGATCCAAGACCTCTGTGCTCCCATTCCTTTGTGATCCCAGTCATCCAAGATCCCATTCTCCTGTGCTACTAATCCTCCGAGATTCCAGTCTCCATGATCCCAGTTCTCCACAATCCCAGTTCTCCACAATCCCAGTTCTCCATCATCCCAGCTCTCCGAAATCCCAGTTCTCCATGATCCCAGTTCTCCACCATCCCAGTTCTCCACAATCCCAGCTCTCCGTGATCCCAGTTCCCCACAATCCCAGTTCTCCATGATCCCAGTCCTCTGAGATCCCAGTTCTCAACGATCCCAATTCTCCACAATCCCACTTCTCTACAATCCTAGCTCTCCGTGATCCCAGTTCTCCAGGATCCCAGTTGTCAACGATCCCAATTCTCCACGATCCCAGTTCTCCATGATCCCTGTTCTCCATGATCCCAGTTCTCCATGATCCCAGTTCCCCATGATCCCAGTTCCCCATGATCCCAGTTCCCCATGATCCCAGTTCTCCACAATCCCAGTTCCCCCCAGTCCCAGTTCTCCATGTTCCCAGTCCCCCACAGCTGCTCCAGCAGCACTTTCTCCTTCAGGGCTCCATCCAGTCCAGAGCCTTTGGTTCAGAGCTGCTCCTTGGAGGTGAGCTGAGGTGTTCCTACCTCCAGATAAATTACAGCAGAGGATCGATGGATTTTTCCAGCCCCCGAGGCACAGAGGAGGGAGGGTTGCAGTAATTGCATTTGCATTGATTTATATTTGGACTCTCTTTGGGGGTTTGCTGGGTTTCGAGAGGAAATGGTTTTAATGAGGTCAAAAATAATGTTCAGAATCCAAACCCCAAATATTCCAGAGAGCTCAGAGGGAAGGATCCCCCCATGGAGAAGGTGCTGCTCCCACAGCATCCAGATCCTGCATCCCTGCACACCTGGGAACTCTGGGAGGGGAAGAGAGATGAAAACCAATGAGATTTTTCACTTGTGCCTCTGAGGGTCTTCAAATATTTCCAAGAGCTGGTGAAATTTAGGACCATTTTTTCTCCTTCTAAATATTTAACTGAGTTGCTAGTTTTCTTTTCTGAATAATGTCTGTGCTGGAATCAGACCTTTTCCAACTGATCATTAATGGGAAACGCCTAAAAATTATTTTAAAATAGTTAGAAGTAACTTTGGCACTGATTATGGCATTCTAGAATATTTTCTCCTTTCCTTGTTATCTCATTTAAACACTAATTTTTGATAAAATCACAAAATTGTGAAATAATTTCATTTTGCTTCAAGACAAGCAAAACTCCCAAAGAAGGAAATCCCTACAGCTTTAAAATCCAATCAGATCTGACAATCCAAATCCGTTTACTGAGGAAATTTCCTTTTTTAAAAAAAATAAATAAATTACTCTCTACCTTCAGCCTAAATCCACGGCTGCTGGAGTTTAATTGCTTCTCCTTGTGGCCCTAAAACCAAGGCAGCTTCAAAGCAAGGGTGGCTTCTATTAAATTTAATTACCCTTTCCTGCAGCTCGCATGGCAAAGGTGCTGCAGCGACTCCAGGAAGGTGCTGATGAATCAGGGGCAGATCCCAAACCAAAAAATAGGGATTAAACAGCAATTTCAAGTCAAGCAAAGCTGCCTGTGTGCAGAGATGTTTGTACCCCAGGTAGATTCCTGAAACATGGAACCAGGGATCATCTCTGTGGGTGTTATTTCTGTTCTGCTTCCACTCCAACACGTGTTCAGTGTCAGCAGTGTCCCCACACAGCTCTGCACATCCAGCCTGGATCCCCCCCTGCCCTATTAATGCCAACAGGTGCCCCCAGCATTTCAAAGGTTGTTCCAAACATCCCCCAAGAAGCCCCATTTAATCCTGCCTGTCCTGCACATGGAGCACTCCCGCTGTCAACATGATGATCAGGATTAAAACAAGGGAATCTTGACTGGGATGATTAAACCTGGACAAGGGAATGCTCATCTGTTCCCTCACATTGGCTCTGTCACCTTAAAAAAGGACATGTGTGAATTAATTTGGGCGCTGTGGGCTTTGCAATGAGGGCAATGGCTGCCAATGTTCAGCTCAAGTGCAGTAAATTGAATTTGTGGGTGAGACGATGTGAGACATCAAAGCCACCCCGTGCTCACCTGGTGCTCTGCTCGTGCTGACGTGACAGGATCTCATTTGGGAATGCAGAGATGGTTCATTTTCTGAGAGCTCTGGAGAGCCCTAAGAGGACACAGCCTTAAGCTGAGCCAAAGGAAACTTAGGCTGGATGTTAGGAAGAAGTTTTTTTACTGAAAGAGTGATAAAATACTGGAATCATCTGCCTGGGGAGGTGGTGATGCTTTTAAATCACATCCCTGGATGCATTTAAAAAAAGATTGGATGTGGCACTCGGTGCCATGGTTTAGTTGAGGTGGTGTTAGGGCATGGGTTGGACTGGATGATCCTAAAGGAGCTCTTCCAACCCAGTGATTCTGTGAGACACCACAGGAACAGGAGTGAGAGGAGAAAATCCAGGATATTCCGTGATTCCATCATGCCCTGCCTGGGTGGTTCTCACTGTCAGGGTGGAACATGAACTCAAAGCTGAGAGGCACCTTGGAAAAGCAGGGATAACACAATTCCCACAACATCCCACACGTGGATGAGCTCTGTCCCCAACCAGCCCATGGGGACAACCCCCAGGCTGTGCCACCTGCTCCAGACACCCCAAATTTGTGATTCCTGCTGGGACAGTGCCTGGGAATCACCCAGGCCTGGAGAAACACACCCTGCTCTGAAGGAACCAGCCTGGGCAGTGAGACCCAGCAGGTGGGAGAGCCAGAGCAGCAGGTCAGGGTGGGAGGAGAGACAGACAGACAGAAATCAGGGGCTGGGAGCCGCTCAGAGCTGTAGGCAGCAATAATCACCCTCACAGATGCTTGGCTCTAACAGCCTGACAAGATCCCTCTCCTCACAGAGGAGCTGTTTGATTGCTCCCCTGCTTGTTTCCATCCCAAATCCCCGGGCTGCAATGTCTTTGTGACACCCCAAACATCCACAGAGCTCTTTGAAGGCGAATTTTAACGTGTTTATTGACACCAGTTATGATATTTCAAAACACGTGGGCTACAAATTGTTACCGTGCACTGCGAGTGTTTACAGTAATCCCTGTATTAAAACAAACTCTGCCTTTCCTGATGATTTTACATCTTCTTACTGACTCACTTGCCTGTGTTTATTTAAACTCCTGTTGAGGGGCTTTTTTTCTTTAATATTCAACCCTTCTGAAACATTAAAAAACCCTTCACCCTATCTGCAGATCTCAGATTCTTTCGAAAGATTTTTGCCTTTGTTTTTATGGGCGCCACATGGCCCAAATCTCCCTTTTGAATTTTCACTGCATAAAAGAGAAAGGGTTTTTAAAACTCTCTGTTTTTAGTGTCTACTGCTAAGAGTGATGTCTCAGAAGAATCCTTACAGAGCACAAGGCTCCTCACCCTGCTCCACCTTCCTTGGAGCACCAAAGTTCCTCAGAGGGAGCAGGACCCACTCCCCAGACCCATTCCATCTGCAAAACAAAACCAAAAAAACCCATTAATTGTGGCAGGAACAACAGCACTTGGAAAAAGAGCCAGATCAATGTCTGCTAAATGAAAAGAAAATCTGAATTAGGGGGAAATTCCTTAATAACTCCTAAAAGATAGGGAGGAAGGGACATGAAATTTGCAAATGAATTATAAAATAGAACTAAGGTTACAGGCGTTGCTCTTTAAAAGGAAATTTAAATTTCTGCCTGGTTAAATTGGAGCAGTTCTGGGGACTCCCCCATGCTCTCCTTGTCTTTAGGCTCCCAGAGTCCAACCAGTATCTCTGGGGGTGGCTGCATTTAATGGTATCCTCCAAAATGTAATAAAACCTGTGAGTGACCAACAACTGGGCAGGTGCAGCAGCTGCTGGGATTCAAATTTAATTCAATGATTTGGAATTCAGTATCTGAGAACTACTCAGAGCTCACAGGTTATTTATTTTCTCCACACTGGAGAAAAACAGGCAGGATCTAGACATAGGAAGTGATGTAAAGTGTGCCTAAACAAAAATCTTAGAGGAAAATTTATATACTTAGGGTAATAGTCTTGATTATTCAAAAAGGACGATGAGTCCTGCAATTTATTTTTTAATTGTCTGAATGTGCTGAATCAGGTTAAATGACTTCACTAATCTGGGATCCAAGCACTTAACCCACAAATTAACAAATTTCCTGGGAAATGGAAAAGTTGGGGCCTTGGGAAATAACTCTGCAGCTCTGTGATGCTGCAGGGACCACCCCAAAACCTCTGGAATCACCTCCAAAATCATCTCCTGCATCTCCAAAGGGGAATCCCTGGCTACACCTGGTCCCTCTCAGCAAAAGACCTGGCATTTGACAGGAAAACTCAAGGAAAGCAGCATTTTTATCATCCTGCAAGGAGCACTCTGGGACGAACAAGTGGCACAAAGATGTCCCCAACATCTGCACCCAGCTGTGCCAGCTCCTCCCTGCCCCACACACGGCTCAGGGGCTCTGCAGGTAAAAGAAATCAGAGCTCATGGGAGTTTTGAGGCTGTGTGATGATGAAACAGGGGGAAAGCAGGGCTCCTTCACCCTTAATTCAGCATGAAACAGGTGCTGAGCTGCTCTGGAACCTCATTGTCGCTTTCTCCAGCCCAGCTCAGAGCGTGTTCCAAGGGCTGAGGGGTTCATGATGAGAGGGCTCAGAGCTGGGGGTGAGGGAGGGAAGGGACAAGTGGAAAATATTCCCACATTCCCACATTCCCACATTCCCATGGAGTGTGCAGGGTCCTCTGGAGGTCAAAGCACAGTCCCCTGTCCCATGAGCTGCTCAGGAACATCCCTCAAGCCCAGCCAAGCAAACAGCCCCGAGAGCCAAGTGCCAGCTCCAGCTGGCACCCCAAGCTGTTCTCTCCTGCACTTGTGGCAGTTTTTGGAGGTTATGAAAAGTTTACTAATGAGAAACATTTCAGGACACGGGGCCAAGGGGCTCAGTCTGAAGGAAGAGCTGTAAATGACACCAGAATGTCAAACTGTGGTGGAAAGTCTGGAGCAGAGGCTCCACACCCCAACAAGTGCTGGCTGTTTGTACATCCCAACAATTCTGGGCACCAGGGGAGTTGTCTGCCTGCTCTGGAGGTGCTCACACCGTGCTTTCTAAATATTTAAAGCCATTGGTGACATTAAAGACAACTCGTGCTCCTCAGTGATTTTGTTCACTTCGGTTTGTGGGATCAGCTCTTCTTTTGTGAATGGGGATTTGATCCAGCAAAGGGCTGGGAGAGCCCTGAGCAGCCAGGGATCCTCAGCAAACAACTTTGGAGAGACTTTCTTTAACTCATCTTAGCAAATTTCTGTTGGGAAATAATGCCTTGTTTTGATTTCTGTGTAAGAAGCACTTGCAAACAACATTTTTTTTCCCCAGCACAGGCTTCCCTGTGGTCAGTTCAACCCCAAACACCCACTCTGAGGCAGAAATCAGCACCAAAATTGAACTGACAGATGAGAAAGCAGCAAATCCCAAGGGAAGATTCCTCCCTGGTTGGTCTGCTGGGAGCAGGTCCAGGCAGCTCTGCCAGGGCTGGACACCCATCCTCGCTGGGAGCCAATATTTGGGTGCAGCAGGAGAGCAGGGCAGTGTTTGTCTGTCTCCCAGTGCTATCCATCACTGTGTTTACCATATTTTCCTTTTCTTTCCATAACTCCTGGCTTCACTCATGTCTGGGTGTTTTCTAGCCAGCCTTGAGGTAATAAATCAAAGCTGTCAGCGTTGGAAGAAAATTAATGTGAGAAGTTGTTCCAAAGGCCACCAACCTTTTCCCTACTCCCTGTGTGTTGTGTTAATCCAGGATTCCTCAACAGCCTTCAAAGTTTTCCTATTTTCACAAAGTTTTGAGGCTCCAGAGGCCTTTTTTTTTTTAATTTTATTTTGAAGGGTGGCTTTGTACCCTGCAATAGCCCAGATTCCTGGAGTTTCCTCGGGTTCCAGAGAGAAACGAGGGTGCTCAGCACAGCTCCAAAGCTGACCCTGGGCTATCTCCAGCCAAGCCACAAGCAAAACTCAGACCCTGAGCTGGAACACGTCAGGGGCTGAATCTGGGTTGAACTTTTGCAGAGGGAAAAGGCCAAATAATTAGAAACCAATCCTGCTCCTGTGCCCCGTAGTGATGACGCCGGTTGAATTATTCATCGGGAGTTATTTATCCCAGGAATGTGGCTGGCATTTCTGCTGAATACATTACTTGCAAGTTTTGATTTCTGGTTTCATTACTCACCCCTCTCCAAGCCCAAGCTCCTCATTTCTGCAAGCCTCTTTTCCAAGGCTGAGAAAAGGAACACTTGGGACACAACCTTCAGCTGATGTGATCCAGCAAAACGCCTCCCTGGGAACGGGCAGCCTGGCAGCTCTGGCCTTTCCCTGGAACTCTGCAGAAAGCAATGTTCTTACCCCATTCAGCTGCAGATGAACTCCCTAACCCCGGGCAAATCACTTTGTTCCCCCTTCACCTCTGGCTGCACATTTATAAAATGGACAGAGTATTTCACTGTAAGATACTGTAAGGCCAGATATGTTAAATTGCCCAGTTACTATGGAAACTGGGAAAGCTCCTAATGCAGATGGATGAGGGCAGGAGCAGATGCACCTGACTGAAAAATCATGAGCAGTTGGGAACTTCATTAGGTAAAAATCATGGTGTAATCAGAAGGATTGTGGGAGCCACCAAAAAATCCTTTAATAAATCCTTTCTGGTTATTAAATTTGGCTCTGGGCAGACACTGAAGGTTTTTCCCCCTCAAACATTTTCGAACTCTCACGTTGAATTGTTCTGTTGAATTTTTTTCTGAGATGTTTAGGTAGCAACTCAAATTCTGTCCTACCAAACAGAGATCATTAAAACCAGAAGAGGAATTGCAAAATCAGTCCCGAAGTCTGAAGACTGAGACATATTGAGAAAGAAGTTTAATTCCAAAACTGAAAATCCCATGAGCCACTTAAAGAGAAAGTACCAAGCAACTGCTGAAGGCAACTGTGGCACTTTTCCCTCCAGTGAGAGACTGCTGTTTTAATTAAATATCCACAAAACATTGCTGCTCCCAGCTTTTGGATCAGAATTCAGCTGTCAGCTGCCCAGCTGGACATCTAAAGGTAGCTCAGAGCTTTTTCCAAGCACAAATGGAGCAAGGACTTCAACACCCAGGCCAGTGTGTGCCTGTCAATCCCTGCAGCAGAACCAGCAGAGAGAACCCACTTGTTTCCTCTGCTAATGTCCCAAATAAACACAGGATTTGCTTCCTTAGACCTTCTGTGTCACTCAGGTGTCACCCAGCCCCTGGGACAGGCAGGAGATCCATTCTGTGTCACTCAGGTGTCACTCAGCCCCTGGGACAGGCAGGGGATCCATTCTGTGTCTTAATGTAAAAAGGAAGAAATGCATAAATGAGAAATTAACTACTTTTGTACTGCTTTTAATAATAAAAAAAAGAGTCCAAAATCAAGAAAAGCCTGACTTTCAAACCCCTACATACTGCCTTTAATTATTTGCTGCAATTAATTTTTTTTTTTTTTTGGAGCAGCCCTGTGAGAGGAGATTCTTTTGTGATACAAACCCAGAATTTTCTTGGGGTAAATATTCACAGTTCCTCCCATTTCTTTCCCAAGCTGAGGATGACTGACAAATCCTTTTCCCAAGGAAGCCAGATTCAATCCAAATCCTTTTGATGCCCATCCAGGTGTCCTCTGCCCTCCCTGTCCGTGTGTTCTGCCAATTGATGGGGGTGATTTAAAGATCACAGACACCAATGGAAAGAATGTTCTTATTTCACTAAGAATATAAAGGCAACACAAAAGTAAAATGAGACATCCACTAGAATTGCGTGCTTGGCTTTAACAATGAGTAAAAATGAGCAAGGTAATGCACTTAATTATTGTTATATGAGAGAAAGGATAGGGGCTGAGGAAGATTCATCACCAATTGTTTAAATACTTTAGCATCATCCAGAGTCTGCAGTTTCACAGAGGGGATCTGGAGAAAATCCTGGCAGTTATGAAAATCCCACCCATAGATGAGGTCTCCAAATTCACCCCCAAAGTGGCTCCAGCTTTTATAGGCCCAAATCAGCAAGTCAAAGTGATTTGATATTTTCAGCACAGAAACTCCTGGATCTGATGGCAGATCTCCCGACCAGGCAGGGCTCAGGCCTCAGCTGGGAAGGTTTTCCCCTAAAATACCCAACAAACAGTCCTCTAGCCATTCTTAAAATGATGCATTTCTCGCAGATTTGTGTGTTTGCCATCTCTTTTTAGCTAAATAACACCGATGGTGTTGATGGCAGTGGCCAGGATTCACCCACTGTGAGGCAGCTCTGGCCTCAGCACATCCCCTGCAAGGAGCAAAGCCTTTTCTCCATCATCACCCCCATCCCCAGCCCTCCTCAAATATCACCATTTTCAACACACCTGAGGGGCCACAGTGCCCAGGCTGGGAGGTTTTGCTGGGAGCTGTGGATTTGTTCTGTTTGGGAGCCCTGTGGACACACCTGAGCAGGTGGGGTTCCCTCACAATAACCTGGGAGGGGGTTACAATAACAATTCCCCCACAATAAATCAGCACTGGGATTGTGTGGGGTGAATGCAGCAGCTCAGGAGCGTGGCCTGGCTCCCACTGCCTGAAATCTGAGTGCTCCAAACCCCCAGCTCCCAGCCCTGTACCCCAAATCAGCTGTAACTGTGGATATCTCAATGTCCCTGGTGCCTTTTTGGGGCTACCTAAAAACAGAGAGCAGACAAAATTAAGGGAATAAAAAGCAGTTGTGTTTATTGAAGGCCTACAGGTACATTTAGGGCAGATGAAACCTCACCCAAAATGGACAATGGGTCATGGGTTTTCACACTTTTATCAGTTTGGTCCATTTGCAGATTGGGGTTTAATCTTCCAATTACAGCTTCAGGTAATGAAGTTTTACCTCAAGTTTGCTCCCCATTTACCCCAAGTTTGTTCCCCCAACTCAGTTTTATTTACATCTCTCAGGGCCTGAGGCAGTGAGGTGTCCTTGATTCCCAGCCCTGGAGAGGAATTGTTGTGTCTGACAAAAATGTGAAGACAACAGCTCACCCTCTATACAAAGTTTAGAGTTCTACACTAAAAAATTGTAGGATTACAAAATATATGAAACATATAAAAGTTAAAACCCCAAGACCTCATCCCAGCCCTCCTTCCCGTTCTCCCTGTGCCATCCCCACATCCTCNCCAAGTTTGTTCCCCCAACTCAGTTTTATTTACATCTCTCAGGGCCTGAGGCAGTGAGGTGTCCTTGATTCCCAGCCCTGGAGAGGAATTGTTGTGTCTGACAAAAATGTGAAGACAACAGCTCACCCTCTATACAAAGTTTAGAGTTCTACACTAAAGAATTGCAGGATTACAAATATATGAAAAATATAAAAGTTAAAACCCCAAGGCATCATCCCAGCCCTCCTTCCCATTGTCCCTGTGCCATCCCCACATCCTCAGCTGTGCCTCCCCCACAGAACACACCCCGGTGTCTAAAAATCCTCTTCGTTCTCTTGCAAAGCCTCAGTGAGGGAAAGTTCTCCAAATCAAAGCCAACAGGAGCCCACAGATTTGAAAACAGGCCCAGAGCCATCTCCTGTTCTTTTCTTGCTTGCAATTTTTCTTGGTTTTGACTGAAACAGTGTCTTATCCCTGCAGTCAGCCTCAAATATCTGCGTCTGTACACATAAATATAAACATATAAATATTTTCCAATTCCAAGTAGCAGCTACTGAGGGAATATTTGCCTACACAGACCAATAAACTAATCCTGAGTGCCAGGTGTGCCGTAATAAATTTCTCTCTGCTCCGAGTGGTTTTGATATTCCTGCTGCTATCAAATAGCTCACACATCCTTAAAACAAAACCGATTTGTTCCAGAAAAATCACGGGACAGTTTTATTCTTAGCATAAAAAGCATTGTATTCTTTATGTCTCAGACTTCCTCAGGCCAAGCACTGCCACAAATAAAAAAATAAAAAATAAAAAGTCCATGGCTGGGAATGGGTGAGTTCTGCTAGAGCAGGTTCCAAAAGCAAGCAAATCCCGGTCTCACACACACATACTTAGCAGGATTGGGGATTTATTTGTCCTAATCTAACCTGAATGCCTGTTTGTAATGTAAGTGAATATCTAAACAGATTATTACATGTAACAGCAGCAGCTTTCTCCAAAAAAATCACCGGGATTATTCAAACCCTAGAAGGGAAGAAAGTAGAGAGGAGCGTTTGAGTAACGTGATCTGCCAAAACAGGACGGAAACCCTTTAACAGCACCTTGCCAGAAACAATGCAGGGCTGAGTCTGCTTTAAACAAGATGATTTTTCAGAATATTGTTACTGACTTTTTGTATAGTGTTAGTGAGGTTTGTGTACACTAATAAAAAATGAAAGCTGCTATTAAAAACAAATCAATGGGCTGGGCCTGGTTTTGATCACACCAGAGCTGGCCATTTGCATCGGTATTTGCAGCATCTGTTCCAATTAAGACTTGTTTTCTAGTTTAAAGATATTAGTGCAATCACTAGAGTTCTGTTGAGAACATGAATAGAGCATTGTTCTGGCAGAATGCAGTTAAACAGACTCCACAGACTCTATTAAACAGCTTTGCTGCCCAATTAGAATGGGAAGGAGTCAGGCAGACAGGGCTGCACTGGGTACCCTCTGTTCCACATGGATTTTTATGGATTCATAGTCAATGAAAAAGGCTAACGTGGAACATGTGTGGGGAAAGCACGGGCTGCAGGCTGGCTTGGGGCAGGGCAAGGGGAGCACCCAGACCTTTATCTGCATCTGAGGGACACCAAATTTAATGGCTGTGGTCACTGGGTGTAAAACAATGCCCAGAGATGGCACTGGCTGCAGGAAGGGAAAATGGGTGGATGTGGGAATGATGCACCAGGGGCAGAAATCACTCCAGAGGCTGGGCATGGAGGAGCCTCAATCTCAGAAAATGAATCCATCATCACCTCAAACCACACTGTGCTCCAGGGATGTGAGCATTATTAGCAGCAGTTAGGAAATCCAGGCTGTGCTCAGAGTGGGTGAGGGCAATGCCACGGGCACTGCCCACATTTTGGGTACAACCTCCAACCCCACAGCTGCTCTCCCACCCACAGGAGCGCTCACCCACCCTTGCTGTGCCAGCTCTGTGCCAGCAGGGATTCTCTCAGGGATCCTGTGGGTCAGGATTGCAGGTTCTGGATGCCTGAGCCTCCTGGGCAGCTCTAAAGGGAAATGTTCCCTTCATCCCTGCGGCAGCTTCCGAAGGTATTCCACACCCGAGCGTGCATCCGAGCCCCGCTGCCCTGACTGCAGCTAATTAGCTCCTGGAGCTTTGATGGATGGATTGATTCCGCAGTTAAACAGAGATAAATTAACTGTCTGTCCAAACAGAGTTGGAGGGAGGAGGGAATGCTGATTAGAAAGTTATTTCATGCAGTGCTGCTCTTCCTTCCCAGCCAGTGCTGAAAAACTCTCGTTTTCCTTGTGGTGGAAACTCATGGAGTCAACCCAGACCTGCAGAGCTCCCCCAAAATTCTGCATGCTCAGACCTGCAGATCTCCCCCAAAATTCTGCACACTCAGACCTGCAGAGCTCCCTCAAAATTCAGCACACTCAGACCTGCAGAACCACCCAGGAATTCAGCAAAATCAGACCTGCAGATCTCCCCCAAAATTCTGCACACTCAGACCTGCAGAGCTCCCCCAAAATTCTGCACACTCAGACCTGCAGANGCAGAGCTCCCCAGAAATTCAGCAAAATCAGACCTGCAGAGCTCCCCCAAAATCAGCACACTCAGAGCTGCAGAGTTCCCTGGGAATTCAGGATATTCAGACCTGCAGAGCCTCCCCAAGGAATTTAACAAATTCAGTCCTGCAGAGATCCCCAGGAATTCAGGAAACTTAAACCTGCAGACCCACCCCCCTCCCAGGAACCCAGCACATCAGACCTTCAAAATTCCCCCAAAATTCAGCACACCCCGACCTGCAGACTTCTCCAGGAATTCAGAATTTGTTCATCAAACCCACAGGGGACACCCTTGGCTTGGGTTTTGCCTTGGTAAAATCGCTGATTCTGCACTGATCTCTGCAGGTTAAAGAACTCACTTCTGGAATTTAATTTCCTGACACTTTCAGGAGCATCTGAAATGTGTTTTATTGTGAAACCCATCAAAACACCTAAAATTCAGCAAAAAAGTTTGATTTTCTCCGCACACTAAAGGGCTTTTATGTTAAAATGTTGCTTTTTTTGCCCTGAAATCAGAAGTACCCAAACATGTTTTTAAAAAGTGCAATTAGAGAACTAATGAAAAAATCTTTAACAACTCTGATAAGGGCCTGGAGAAAGATGGGGTTTGTTAGAATTTAAGTACCTTAACGTGCAAATGGTTTAAAAAAAACAAATGCAGCCACCACCTAAATATGTTAAACAAACAGGCATCGAGCAAGATGAATTGGAGATCATTTCATGTAAATATTAACTTTTAAAGCTTTCCAACTGACACAATTTAGGCAACAGAGAACGTCCCTTTGCTCGCATCCTCGTACACTCAGCGGTGCTGGAAGGGAACCAGGAGGGGAAAAGAAACAAAAACAAGCAAATGCAAGGTGAAAAATGGAACTTTAGGTTTCTGCAGACGTGGCCAAACGAAAGCTGGCACAGGGCTGGACTTCCCTGGGTTCCTCACCTCTTCAGAAAGGCTCTGGGAATGTTGGCCAAATCCTAAACTCCCCCTCAGCCAACCCTGTTGTCTCTTCTCTGGAGTGTTAGAACACATGGCCCCAGCAAGCAGAGAAAAGTGCCTTGTTTTATGTGAAAAAAAACCCCAAAACCTTTTAAAAGATTGATGGAGAAATGATCAGTCTCTAGGCTGGACAAAATAAAGGTTTTTTTCTGGTCTTTTTTTCCTAAAATACTTTGATTTTTGTAGTCGCCCTATCTGAAAAGTCTTAAAGACGCCTGTAAGGTCTGAAGAATAAGATCTTTTCATGGTAAAAAACAGGAGTGAGACCCCATTGTCCAGGTCCAGCTTTCACACAGATGGCACTGAGTCCTCTCTTCCTGGTCACCCATCCCCAATCCAGCACAAAATTCACTCTTGCCAAGGGCCAGAGCTCACCAACTTTTCTGATTCAGACCTCAGGAGCCGAGGCTTTGTTCTACCAAGTGCTAAAGGCAGCTAAAGGCACCTTCTCCCAACTCCACAGGCCTCTTTCCATCTCTTTCCCCCAACTCCACAAGCTTTTTTAATCCATTTTTTCTCCCTCAATTCCACAAACCTTCCCTCCACATCTCCCAGGACAAATCCCTGACAGTGAAATCACCCCCAGCTTTGCTCTGCACTGTTGGTGTTCAGAAGGGAGAACACTCAGAGGGACCAAAATGCCCCCCCAAAAATCAAAAAATGAGAAAAACCAGGTAAAAATAAAGCAGGAAGGGAATTCTCACCCTCGTACAAAGCACATTTCTTTTTCTCTGGTTTGATTTTGGTTTTTTTTTTTTCCCCCAAGGACCTTAATGAGGCTTGGTCCCACCAAGGAGAACCAAGGGTATGAGATTTTTCTTCTCTGTTGAAGAGCCTTTAGATACATTAAAACTAATTACTCCTTGTTTTATGCTCCAGTAGGATGAGAAATTCCCTCGAAGCTGGGATGGGAATTAATGCCAGTGGGCAGATTTTTTACTGTGTGAGAAGAAAGGAGCAGGCAGCATCCAGTGGAAGAGTTCTCTACACACATTTTTTGAACAATCCCAGGGATGGTGACTCCCTGGGGAGGCTGTTCCAGTGTTTAACCACTCTTAAAGTGAAGAATTTTTTTCCTAAAATCCAACCTGAATCTCCTCTGGCCAAACTCCAGGCTGTTTTTCCTTGTCCCATCAGTACCTTGGGGAGCACAGACAGGGCTGAGCATCAGCCAGAGGGAATCACTCTCATTCTTAGGGAGTCTTGAAAGAGAGATTTTGGCTTTGCCAAGTGCTTCCAAGGTCTGAATGCAAATTATTATTATTATTATTAGGATATTTTAGCCTGCCTGGGTAAACTGTGCATACAGCAGCCACGTTGCCCAGAGCTTCTCATGTTTGTGCACTTCAAGCAGATCACCTTTCTCTCTCTAAGCAAGGAACTCGTTCTTTACATCACATTTGGCCTCTTTTTTTTTCGGTCTTTCCAAAGCTGTTTAGCCTTTTGTTATTATTTTAACTGTTTATTTCTTTAACAGCTCATTATTTTCAGTGGGCTCCTGTGTCTCATTACACACAGTTCGGCTTTGAGGGGAAATGTGTCCTTTATACAGGTTTATTCTGCCTAAAAAACATAATCAGAAGTGTTTCCTTCTCTGATAGTCATCTCTGTAAAGACTGTTCTGTGCTTTATGTTAAATTCCTTTTGTAGGAAGTCTTTTACTTGCATGAAGACAACCAGAAAAAGTCACAAAAACCTCCAGAAGGCATCCTTGATCTGTTCTGATTGAACCTAAGGGCAAGAATTTTCATTCAAGGCTGGTTTTGGGGGGAAAGAGCATTCTTTCTTTGCTTGTATTACTGCTGTTATTTCTACAGGACAGGAGAACTCAGCTGAAGGGAGGTGATTCCATCAGCTCCCTGACTGCAGCTGGGGGCAGGCAGGGAATCTGGGCTGACATGGAGCACCTTGGGCACTGCCAAAATTCAGGAAAAAAAGGGAGAGGATGCAAATCAAGCTGGGAGAGGGGATCCTGGCTTCTGCCTGATGCTCTGCTTTCATCCAGGTGCCCAAAGATGGATGTCCCACCTGCACAGTCTGGTGTGCCACCCTGAGAGCAGCTCAGCTCCCAGCACATCTCCCAGCCAAGAACAGAGCCCTGGTGCAGAATTCAGAAAACTTTCTGCCAGCAGAACCCAGGGAATGAGGCATCAAACCTCAGATTCCTTCACAAATAACTGGGATGAGGCAACACTGAGGAGCAGCCCCGGGGTGAGACCATCCCTGACCTACCCAGGGATGGAGAGAGGATCCACTCATGGGGAGGTTCAACCTTCATCCCCATCCTCTGCAGCCTGGTGAGCTCACAGCGCACAGAACTGTCCAGAACTCTGTCACCTCCTCTGCTCTGGGTTAGGGATACCCCTAAAGACCCCAGCTAAAGCAAAGTGGAAGCATCTGACAAATTCCTCTCCTGCATCACGAGTGTTTCTTTTCAGGAGAGGTATTTAAACTAAAATTCAGAGGCTGTTCTTCCTTCTGCTCACCAGGACAAACCCCAGCACCTCAGGGTTTAGTTTGCTGCTGGAGACACTCAAATCAGGGTTTTGTTGGGGTGGGGCCTCACATTTGGGGTCTCTGAGCCAGATTTGCTTCAGGAGGTACCAAATAATCAATGAACTCCTGTGAAGCTGAGGGTTTGAGGGTTTGAGAGGGGAAGATGCCTCTGCAGTGCTCTCACCTGCAGAAATCATATTTAGAGAGAATTGGGGTTCCATTTATCAAGGCCCTTGGACTGAGTGAAAAGTTGGGGCACAATTTCAATTTTAGGCCATTTCCAAGTTTAACAGCCCCTTAAATCCAGAATCATTTGGGAGGGGAGGGTGGGATTTGCTTTACAAAACAACAGCTTTTATTATTTAACAGGTGACAGCAGCACTCAGACACTCTCAGAAGGCACAGGATTTTCACCTCTGGTGTCCCCCAGCAGGGTCTATGGTGTCTCTGAGCACCCCCACAAAGCAGAGGTGTCCCCAAAGTCACAGCCAGTGTCACACAGCATCATCAGTGCCGAGTTCTTTGCCCTTCCCAGCTCCTTTTCCTTCCCAAAGAGCTCCCACAGCTGTGGGGTGCTTGGCACAGCCCCCGAGTGAAACCCCAGCTCAGCCAAGACATTCTTGCAAAAGCAAACTGGTTAAAAAAAGAAAAAACAGCCCTTCAAGAATTTGGGAAGCTGATTTTTCAGCCCAAACAAATTACAGGGAGAAAGAAGGGCTGGGGAGGGCACGAAGGAGAAAAAGAAGCCAAGCTCTGGAACCACTGAACTACCCTCAATGCTCGGAGCCCGGCCAACGCAGCACACAAAGGATTGCCCAGACAGTTCCAAAAATGACACACCACCCTCTTCCTGCCTCACTCGTGGCAAACCCACAGCAACGACCTCCTTTTTATTTTTTTTTTTTTCCTTTGTGATGCCCCAGAATTGCCATATGAAAGCAGCAAAAGGAGCCAAAGCAAGAGGAGCTGAGGTGCTCAACCATCCCTTATTTAAACACCTCTCCCAACCCTCTGCTCCCAAACGTGATCCCAGCCAGAGGCAGCGCTTTGCCCAATGCCTTCTTTCAAAATACAAGCCCAGCAAAGGCTCTGACCTGTCAGCCCCACCAACCATTAATTTTTTTTTTTTAAATCTACCCGAGCTCTCCGATTCTCGGCCCCTCACAAAGGGGGTAAGTCTCTGCCTGGCGTTTTTTTGGAAGGAAAATGTGGCATGCACCTATTTTGTTTCATTCTGTGCCAGGACCTATAAAGTTACTGTGGGCTGCAGCTCCTGCCAAGTTCTAAAGGTGACAGGGCAATGGGCACCCAAAGGACACTTCTATCAATGCCCTTTTATTTCCCTCTCTTTCCCCTTCCACCAAACCTCTTTTTTTTTTTTTTCTAATAGAATTACTCTTATCTGCAAGTGATTTAAACTCTAAGGTTTACAGAAGATTTAAAGAGTGCGAACACAGTTGGAATGTTTTAAACTAACAGTACAAGTTGCATTTTAAGAAAATAATTAACTCCCAGGGGAGGTGTGGTTCTTGGAGTAATGACAGATTCAAGGCTGGCTTTCCCTATATGGAGTTTCCAAATAATAAAATATCTTCGGTTCCCTACTGGTGTCAGATGAGAACCTGTTAGTGTGCTAGTTGCTGGTGGACTGTCATGGGTTTGGGGGGAGTTTTTTGGTGTTTTTTTTCTTTTTTTCAGTGGGCCCATTAGTGTTTTAAAGACACAGTGCACAGTAGGTAACCTCCCATGCAAAGCTGCAGCACGAACTCCTGTAAATGCAGAGTTTGTGTATTTACAGCCTTTCCCCATCCCTTCTTCTGATTAAAAAAAAATTAAAAATACAAAATTTTCTTCTTATTTTGCAGTTTATTTGCATATTATTATTATGATTATTAATGTGTCTGTTCTTGCTGGGGACTTTTGGGCACAGCCACAGATAAGAACCAGCCCAGTGTAAGTCCCAGTGTCCCTCCTGCCCACTGGGAGGGGTGGCAGGGCACAGCCACCTGCCAGGGCTCAAGAACGGATGCAAACCCTCCAAGCTTTAAAAGCTGAGTGCTCATTGTTGGAGGAAAGCCTGCTAAGAAGATCCAACGATGAACAGCTCCTACTCAAACTCAGATAATTCAGCAATGCCTCAGCCAGTGAGGATCCCTTGTAGGACTCTGCAGGAGCTGAGATATTGGGCAGAATTTAAAGTTGATTTTATTTTGTCTGTGACATCTCCTTTTGAACTGTGGCTGCAACAATGGAAGGGAAATGTTGTGGCCTCTCAGGTTCCTGAAGGATGGCACAAAAGCTGAGATAGAGAGAAGAAAAATTTCACAAAAAGCAGAATGGTTGCAAGGTGACAAGAGGATTCTCTGTGACTTGTACACAAACCCTAAAATGATGCACGCATTCACATTTTAGGAGTGTCCTACAACACACACTTGGTCCAGGCCTCCTCTTTGTAAAGTGTGAGTAACTTAATAGATAATTTACACGTGAATTTCCCAACCTGAAATTTAAACTTAAAATCCCCAAATCAATTAAACCATTTTCTGTGATGTGAGTGACATCTCAACTCCTTTATACTCATGTCATTTATTTTTCCTAAAGGGAAAAAAACCCAAACAAACAGAGAGTTATACTCATAATTTCAGCACATTTTGTTACTAAATTAATGAAACAACCACAGCAGTGTGTGTGACTCGTGATGTAGATTAAAAAAAGCCACCTGGACTGATGAGTCTCAGCCCCATCCCTGCTCCTCACAGTTCTCCTACTCAAGTTTAAGACTCCAGCACCACACAGGCACCAGCCTGTTCTCAGGAACGCTCCCAGCCTCTCAGGGACACCTCTTTCCACAAATTTAATTACTTGCAAAACCTTTGGTCATTAACACCCAACCTAAATTCTATTGCAGGTCACAGGCTATTAAAAAAATGAAGTGTCCATGCTCCCCAAACAATGATTTGTTTAACTGGAGCTCGGATTAAATCTGGAGCCACAACAGCACAGGAATCCCATTGCCAATGTCCTCAGCCTGTTCCAACACCTGCTGGGAACTTTAGGAGGGAATTATTTCTTCCTGAACTTTTCATTGATGCTCCACAGTTCCTTCTCCAAGGCCAGGCTGGGCTTGGAGCAACCTGGGGTAGTGGAAGGTGTCTGTGGAGTGGAACAGATGAACTTTAAGGCTCCTTCCAACCCAAACCATCCCAGGATTCCATGATTCCACGCTGTTTTCCACCCCTCAGGCCATTGGGTGTCTGTCTGGGTGGATAAATGGGCCAAAACATCTAATTCCCAGGAGGAAACAACGTGAGCCACGTGCCCATTGCTGGTGATGAGCATCACAGAGCTCAGAGGACACCGCTGCTCCCTTGAACATTCATTCACCACCCTGGTTCCCCAGGGCTGGAACAGCTTTAGAAGCCCAGGACAAGCTCCATGGGTGGAGGAAGGTGTTTGTCACCTCCCCCAGGGTGGCACAGGCTCCATCAGGGACACCCAGCTCACCTTCCTGGCTGAGCCCAGGTCTGGCTGTGGTGGAATGAGGCTGGAGAGTGACACGTAACCAAATCTGAGTGTGTGTACTCACAGAGGCACAGCCTCTGCAGCAGGGATGGTTTATTGCTTTCATAATATTTTCCGGGTTTTGAAACACAAAACACATGTTTAATATTTTCTTTTTTTTTTCTTTTTTTTTTCTTTTTTTTTTTTTTCGAAATTTACACATTGCACTTGCTGGAGAGTTTTTATTCCAGCACCCACAGCCCCAGACCCTTCACAAAAATGAGGAGAGGGAGGAGAAATAGACTTCCAAACCTGCTGCCAGAGCTCTGGAACAGCCCAAAATCCCTGGGTGTGCTCCTCCCCTACCTTGATTTTACAGGGCAATAAAGAGGTAATTTGGATTATCTTGTCATCAGGGAAATCATCGACATCCAAACAAAGGAGAGAAGTTTGACAGCTTGGTGCACATGGAAGGGAGAGAGCAAAGAGTCAGGAAATGCTCTCAGCCAAGTCCACCTGGGGTGTAAAACCCTTAAAATTCCTCCAGTTCCACCACAGATCAGCTTGACCACAGGCACAAAAAGCCCCTCTTAGTGGGAGTAGTTGAACACTTGAGTCAAGCCCTAAACTTTTGAATATTGTTCCAAAAGGCAGTGAGTGGGAGGATTCCTAAGTTTTTGGAGCTCTCCGTTAAAAAATAATGCAAGAATTTTTCAAAGCTGAGCTCTCCCTTGGACCATCCCTTCAGTAAAATCGAGTTTGCTGATGTTGTGGGTGTTGTAAAAACAAAAGAATGATTGAGAATGATGTCCTGGAAGTGGAGGCCAATTCCCTCATGTAAAATCAAAGGGAATTAGACACACAAGTGCTTTGGCAAATCCTGTCAAGTAGCTGTGGCATCAGTAGGTTCCCTCTAAAATCTGTCACTCCCCACTTGAGTCTGAGGGGTGTGGAATTGAGCTCTGGGTGTGAGAAGGGAGGGAAAAGTCCCAAAGCATCTCATGAACACCCACACAAACAGGATCCACGCTCCAGAGTCCAGAGGGAACAAGGATCATGGGGTAACATGGGATGTTCCCTGCAGGGACAGGCTGGGAATGCTCCTGGACCAATTCGTGAGAGTCACTGAGCCCTCCCTGAAGCCTCTTTATTGCTGCCAAATAAATCCCTAAAGACAGGCAGATATTGACTGTAGAAAATGGTGATATTGGACATGCAATGGTCAATCAAAGTGTCAGGGAGTTCACTCTGTTGGGACTCTTTAAAGAGCAGGAGCTCCCTGTTCCCCAGGCAGGCCCAGCCCACACCGTGCTCTGTGTTGCCCTCATTAGGATTCATTTTAACGGGATAAAAGGTTAAAAATACACATTAAACTCCCTCAAAGGGCCTGTACTTGTGCGTGGGGGCCACTCCCATGTGACACTTTCACAGCCACCTCTCTTCACTCTCATTTCCCTGCCAGACAAAATGCAATTGGCAATTTTGGCTGAAGTCCTGCCACACTGCAGCATCCCCAAAACACTGCAGCATCCCCAAAACCCTGCAGCATCCTCAAAACCCTGCAGCATCCCCAAAACGCTGCAGCATCCCCAAAACTCTGCAGCATCCCCAAAACGCTGCAGCATCCCCAAAACACTGCAACATCCCCAAAACCCTGCAGCATCCCCAAAACCCTGCAGCATCCCCAAAACCCTGCAGCATCCCCAAAACTCTGCAACATCCCCCAAACCCTGCAGCATCCCCAAAACCCTGCAGCATCCCCAAAACGTTGCAGCATCCCCAAAACGCTGCAGTTGTTGTCAGAGGCACGCTCGGATGCTGCGGTGGGAGAGGGAATCCTCCCTGACAGATGAACAGCATCATCTAGGGGCCAGAGATCAGCACTGGGAATCACACACACGGCCAGGAAACCCTGGGGATCTCAGTGAGAATCATCAATGAGAGGCCACTGCTTTATTCCCATTTAAAACAACACCCTGTGCAATGCTACAAAAATGCAGCCGAGCTGGTTTAGGGTTACAAATCATCTTTATTTTGGTGGGTTTTCAGCAGAGTGGACCAAGGGAAGCAGCCCAGAGCTCTGCCTTCAGAGCTGGAGGGATGCACAACACCTTTTCCAGGTCTCAAAAATCACAATAACACTGCTGAACTTGCTGGAAAAGCCTCTAGAGATGTGGCCCAGGGTGAATGTAAAACACCCAAACTGGAGTTGGCACATCCTGTGCCTGCTCAGTCCCTGTGCCACCAAAGGGACACCAAAATCACCAAGCAAGGCCCAGTCTGGGCCTAAAAGCATCCAAAGACGTAAATATGACATAAATATAAAAATAATTTATATAAAAATAAATATCAGGCACCGAAAGCAGTACAAAAATTCCCCTGCTGGGGTCAGTAAATGAGGCAGAGCAGGTTGTGGCCACCAGCTCTCAGTGCCACAGCCACGACTCAGTGGCCCTGTGAAATCCTCCCCTCCTGCAAGCTGCAGCTGGACTCTCAAACCAACAGGTTTCTGTAAAAAAACCCCAAAATACCCTAAAAAATTATTCTGAACCACATGGTGGCCAGAGGGGAGTGATGTTCAGTGAAAATTGCAAAAGCAAATAACTGAATGAGGCCATCTCCAGGGGAAAATTCCAGTTTCTTGCTCTTGTCCTCACACCCCATTCTCTGCCAGGGGGATTTGGGCTATCAGGAATTATGAGTGGAATAATCCCTGTGAGGCAGAGATGTCCTAAATAATGGCCAAATTTATGGTAAGAAATTGTGATTTGGAGCTGAAATTGTCACCCTGAGACCAGGAACTTGTGCAAACTTCTGCTGACAGGGATCCCATTGTCACAAACGTGAATTGAGCCACTCGTCTGCCATCACCAATTTGAGATATTTTATGAGTGAGCGCTTTTATCACAATAACACGATGAAAAATGCCATTTCCTTGTCTTGTCACAGCAGGGACAAAGGGGTTTTTCTGGGTAGGTGATCACACTTTGGGAGAACAAACGCCTCTCAAACACGGTTAATTGACACGTCAGGAAATGTGGCGTCCAAGAAGTGCAGAAACAGAGCAAGCCAATGTCAAAAGTTACTTTTAGAGACTTCAAAATGAGCGTTTTCTGTGAACTGCTGTCAGCTAGAAGCAAAAAAAGGCAAGAAACCACACAAAGGAGGGATCTAGGCTCGTGTAAAACCCATCCTAACTGTAAATGCTTTGCTAAACTGGGGGTGAACAGAAGAGAAGCTGCTAGAAAGTGACCCCACTCCCCCCCAAAAAAAAGAAAAAAAGAGAGAATGAGCAAACTTTGACAAGGTTTTTCCCTTCAGATTCCCAGCTTGGCCATGGAGAGGCTGAAGGGGGCACTTGAGCTGCTCCAGGAGGGCAACTCCACACTCCAAAGACACCCTGGGCACAAAGGAAACTGCACCAGAAGAGTGTTTAACGTCCCTAAACCCAACCCAACAGAAAACAAATGAATGATGAAATAACAGAGAGCCCGACAGGCCCTGCTCCCAAACCTGGGCTTTGGGGCCATCCCTGGCTATTATTTTCACAATACCTTGCATTCATTACTTTATTTAAAAATGGTGTACTGTGTCTGGAAAACAGGAAGTAAGCCATAAATCTCTAGTTTAAAAGCCATCTGAAGCCTGTGGACCAGATATGTTCTCAATCAGTAGTCAGGCAGTAAATAAACATTTATATACAGCAACTGCTCTCAAGCAGCCTGACCTCCGGCTATTACAGGGCACATAAAGAGGAAATTTGTTTAGTCCCATAAAAGCCCAGGCAATATATCAATAGATTATTAAAAATGGAAACAATGTCGGCTAATGGATTATATTGATTTTAATAAACATAAGTATATGGGATTCAGAGATAAGAGTCAGATATGACATCCTTCCGAGCTCACCTTTCGGGATATCTCCTAAAATCAGCCAAACTACAGCTGTCAAGGATAGCAGGGGCTGCTATTTTTTGCTTTGCTATTTTTTTGGCTGAAGGACTTAAATCGGAGGGTTTGCATTTTTATTTCTGTTTGTGAATGATGAATGCAGTCAAAAAATAAAACTTGCACATCTTTTAATGCCATCACGATGCAAAAAAAATTAAATTAATTTCAAGCAATTTCAGGATCCCCTCAGGCATCTTTTGCTACAGCAAATATTGGTGCAGACACTGAAGGCAGAATTTCTGGTGGTCTGGAAGCCTCCAGAATGCTCAGGTAGCCCCAGTGCATCCCTCTGGCTTCTTGCAAGCCTGAAATTTGTCTTTATGTTTTAAATGGTTGTTGTGTGCCCTGAACACGTGGCTGGTGGTCACAATCCCAATATTTGTCCAGTGCTGGAGTTTCTTTTCCCTGCTTTCTTCTCTGACTTGGAGAGATCTCTTTACTCCCCATGAGTTCAGCATCGCTGTGTAAAACTAACTCTTGTTTTTAACTTCAGGAGAAGATTTGTGGGAGAGTCAAACTCTCCAGCCTGGAGTTCTCAGGGATGAGGGAACAGAGAGGAAAAGCCAAGCCAGGGCAGATCAAATCCCATCAGTGACTGTGACACAACTGTCACAACTGGAGGNAGGAGTTCTCAGGTGTCAAGGTTTGGGCCAATGAGGGAGTTTCCTGCGCTGAAAAGGACTTG
>VWYP01019652.1:8836-55766 GCA_013400435.1 Pycnonotus jocosus
AAAAAAAAAAAAAGGTGGGGAAGACTGCTGGGAGTGCCTGGGGTTTCTTTATTTAACGAAATGGTCTCAGCTGAGATTAAAAGGAGAAAAACCTGTACTTTAGGAGTATTTAATACTGAGGTGTGGCACAGGCTACAGGTCCCCAAAAGGCTGAAGTGCTGTCACAGATTACCTAATATTTGGTCACCAGCCTCAAGCACGCCCTTTTTTGCCTTGGGTGTTTGACCAGCCCAGCTTTGAAAGAGTGGATTTCTCTGGTCTAGTGTTCACTTTTACCTAGAGTATCCATGATGCAGCTGCGGGTCTGGCTTCTTCTTAAGGAAAGAGTTACCTGGAATATGGCAGGGGAAATATATTTTATGTAAGGGAGAAACAGGTAAAGGGGGTTTCAGTTTGGGCATAAATTCTGGGGTCCAGGGCACAGAGGGATGCTGACAGCTCTTGGCTGGTGCAAAAGTGGGAGGGAGCAGAAAGCTGTGTCAGAGCAGACTGTGGAAGAATCTGAGCTACAGCTGAGTTTTGTTGAAGCTTTGGAAACAGGGAATATTTGCTGCATTTATCTAACTGTGAAAGAAAAAACAGTGTAAACGGTCAAGTGGATGGCTATGGCCAGCTACAGCCCTTTTGTTTGTCCTCTCTGCGAGGGTTTGGGAGCAAGGCAGCAGGCAGAGCCCAGCCTGGACAGGAGGGGTGTGGGCAGGGGCCGGACCCAGCTTTTGCCGGGGGCTGGTCTGGTGGGTGTGCTGTTGAGCCAAACACAGCCTGCCAGAGACAGTGCTACCTTGGAGGGGAGCAGAAAGACGGATAAGTAAACGCTGATTTAAACAAAGGGGGTAACACAGAAATCATTTTATGGCTGATGTTGATAGATGAATTACAATCGCATTGAAGGAAGCTCATAAAAGGCCAGTGGTCTGCACTTACCTGACTCCTGATCCATAGTGAATTCTGAGAATGAGCCTGGAGATGGGCTGGGGAGCTCCCATGGGTGTCCCAGGGGCCAGGGGTGCATGGGAGAGCTTCTTGGATGTCACCTTCTGGTAGCAGCCTCTTTGCCTTGCTGTCTGCACAAACAATCAGTCTGTTTTCCTTTTGTATTGTTATTGAGCATCCTCAGCTCTCAGAGTTCTTTAGTAGACAGCAGCTGATGTTTTCAAGTCTGGTTTCAGAAGTTTCCTCCTTGTTTTGGGAAAGCATTTCAAGAGGAAGATTTCTCTCACCTTTCTCCTGCTTGGTGATGAGGGCAGCTCAGTTTCCCCATGCTGTACCAGGGAGCTCAGGGGAGGCTTCTTGGCTGCTGTCACTGCTTTACATTACAAGAACCAAGGCTGACTGGCACTTCAGCCCACTTTTCTCACTCTCCCTTCACCTGAAACTGTTGTTAACATTTCTGGCACTTCTTCCACCCTTCACATGCATCTGCTGTCAGGGCACATCACGCTGCTGCTGCCTGCGACACCAGCTGGTCTCCTGGCTCAGCTGCTTCCAGCATGGCACTGGGCAGAGAGACAGCAGCCACCCTCCCCACTGGCAGGCTGAGTGTGTTGGCCTTGGGGACACACTGAGCTTTCATCAGGCAGACTCTGTGTTGAGTGCCACCTGAAGTGAATCCAAAACCAGCCCCTTCCCTCCTCAGTTAGATTAAACACAACCTCTCCAGCCTGAAGCCACTCGCCACCCCAGCAGCAGCTGTGCTCTTACCTCCTGCGTGCTCTCCTGCTGTTCAGGTTTTCCAGATTCAATGTATTAAGGATAAAAAAGCAGCTAAACTAGTGATAAATCATTTATTTTGATAGTGACAGGATCTGCTTTGTTTTTCCAGAATACTGACAGTTTCCACTGCTCAGCTCTGCTGCTTATAATAGTTAATGAGAAATGGTTTGGAAACAGCTACTGTTTTAATTGGTGAAGCAATTACTGTTTAGTTTTGATGGTGGAAAATAAACGCACGTAAGGTGTTTCTCTTTCTTTTCTGTGTATTTTCAAATTTGTAATTAGGCTTCTCAAATTATGTACTTCATAAACTTTGGAAACAGATCTTTCAAATAAGTGTTTACTCCCTGGTATTCTTATGCACATGACTTGGGTAATGTGAATAGACTCATAGGACTTAAAAGGAATATTAATGTAGGTAAAATTACCCCAAAATGTAAGTGTTTAGAAGTTGAGGAACTTCTGCTAGTAGGGCTTTTTTTAATAAATAAACAACCCAAATGTAACCAGTTTTCATCAAGACAGACAGACATATTTTTGCTTTCTTTTGTGGCCTGCAAATTGCAATCTTTTTTCTAACATGACTGTCAAAAAAAAATGAATGCAGACATCATCTTCAAAATATCTGTTCAAAATAGGACTATTTGACTAAGTTAGGGAGTCAAGTCCTGCTATGTTACATATGGCAAATAAATCACTTGCAATCAAGATTTACTCTGGATTTTTCACCAATTTTGGAACTTAACCCAGTATAAAACAGTAAAAGAAAGACAATTGACTAATTTTTGTAACATTCTGTGTCATCCCACTATGACTAAGCTCGTTTATAAATACCTTGCTCCTGCCATTGACCCTGCAGTCTTGGCAGCAAGAATAAGATGCATGTGGCTCATGCTGGGAGCTGCAGCTCCAAAGCCTGTTTGCTCCCCCCAGCTGTGTGAATATCAAAGAGGAGAAGACGCTGAAGGCAGAGGCTGTGATATAATGTGTTCCCACATGCCCACTGCATAATCACCCCACTCTGCTCCACACACCCTGTGCCAGGGAGAAGCCAGAGAGCCTAGGCTTTTCAGGGTGTCAGAAAGCTTGTTTTGCCTTGAACTCCTGCCTTGGTGAACAAGACTGATGAAAGTCACAAATATTTGGGGAATGCTAAGTGTGGGCAGGTGGCACTATGAATTGCCACCAGTTAAGCGACATGGTGTGTAAAAACTCAAATGGATCCTTCATAATAGATTTCCATTGCACACACATGTGAGAAATAGGGACCAGAGCAAGCACAAAATGTCTCTTCAGCTCTGCATGAATGATCAAGACTCAAAGAACCTCAGTTCTTGGTTTGCATGCTTCTAACATTACCATGGTGTACAAGGAGTTCCAAGCTACCTTTCTCTCTGCACAGTCCTTTTTTTCAGAAGGAAAAATGAAAATTTAACCCTCCTGATGTAATAAAAGCATTGGTCAGGCTAAGATTACAGTGAAAAATATTGCAGCATATCCATTACAGATAATTTTCATCGCTATGCATGAGGCTACACATTCTTTGTTGTTCAGCTCATTTTTATGGTAAAGTTGAAGAAATACAGATGTAGAAAAGCCAAATACTGAGATACAGTTCCTGAAGTGCTACAGAATGATGACTAGGGATAAAACCCCACTGTAGTCATATTGTTCTGGGTTTTTAAGCTATGTGTGGATCACCATAGAAATGTTCATTGTGCAAAGCTGCAAAACAATTACCTGATTCTCTTCATTTGTGGAAAGATAACAAGATCATTGTGAAATAATGTTCTAGTGTTTGGATGCAAGTATGTCTCTCCATATCACACCAAAAGGATCAAAATAGAGTAGGCAATTCATGCAAATAAGCATAGGTAAACTTGGTAGAAAAAGCTAAATGCAAGTGCCAGCTGTGTGGACTTTTCATTGCTCACTTAATTCTCTTGCATCCATAAAAGGAAGGCTTACAAATAAAATCCTGTGTAATGATGAAAACTGTGTTAATGTTACAACTGTATTATTACTAACAAAGGCTCTGATTATATGCTGTGCATTTCCCTCCAGCTCAATTCTGAACTCGTTTATGTCTTTCCATTATTGCGTGTCTGTTTAGTAAAGTACGGCTACATATTCATTATTATTATTATTGCTTGAATAGATTTCACTAACTTTGGGTAAGGTACCTCTCACCAGGCTGTAGTATAATTTCTTCTAGAGTAGCATTTTCCTTTCTAGACAGATGCAGCAAACTAGAAAATGGTGCTAATGAAAAAGTCAGAATTTGCTCTTTCTGATGGCATGGGAATGGCAGAAAATGCGTTGTCACGTGTTCTTCTCTTGTGTGTTACAGATCTGAAGGCACCACAGACCCAGGGTCCCCAGACAAGCATTCCAAACTAAGGATCCATCCAATCACCCCAGGTGGATGAACTGCTGCTGAACGACCAGCCTGAGAGCCTGCAGGATGCAGAAAGTGGAGCCACAGTAGAGGAAAAGATTGTTTACCTCTGATAACTTGTTTTCTAATCTCAGTAGCACTTTGGAAAGGTAACTGTGTTTGCTTTTCTAAATTTCTGTAGTCATTCTCTGTATGACCATATGGCTTTTAGGGTAGTATTTAATAGTAAATGCAAAATTTTCCCCATGATAAATATAGCAAGTAAGTTATTTTGAAGCCTTTGTTGGGTAATCTTTAATTTATGACATGATTTCAAATGCTTTGCAAGAAGCAATGAGCAGCAGGGGAGAGCTAACATTCTGAAATTGTAAAGATGCCACCAAGGACTGTGAAAGCTAGTGTTGATTTTCTCGAGTCCTCTTTTTACGAGGACGAGCTATGAGAGATGGGTCTGCTACTTGAGATTTCAGAGTGTATATCAGTAGCCTTCTAATAGTTGTGATACAACATGAGAAGACAGCAATGCAAGAATGATGGCTCTAGTCTTTGCTGAAATGTGGTATATACCCTTAGCTGTTGGGTCATTTTCCTTATCTTCTAGCTCAGGAACTGCTCAGAAGGGGATGTTTTTTTATGGTCTGAGCATAATTGCGTAACTGTGGTTTTTTTTCATGTCCCAAAGCCTATTATCATTTTGATACTACTGCCAATTTCTGTGCAGAGATGCACTAAATCAGTTATTGTATTATAACTGTTCCTCATTTCAGTAAGCGTCCTTACACAATAAAATTTTCCAGATGAAACCATCTCACTAGTAGAAAGAAAAGAAAGGGGATAAATTGTAGGCTTCAGTTAACTGAACTCTTCTGAAACTCCACTGCTTTCCTGTGTAGAGGTCAGATAGCTTTCTGCTTTCAGATTCATGGGATTCTCTGTGCATTAGGCAGTAAAAAACCTGTTTTGTGCCTTTTTGTCTTTCTGAAAAATTTGTACACTTCTGTCAAACTAAATAAATGTCCTGTGCATTTCTGCAAAACCGTAACTTTGATTCATTGTGAGATCCTCCAAAGAAATAAGAAAACAGGAGTAAAAAAAATAAAAGAAGTGTCTGGGCCTTGTTTGCACTGAGCTCTGCTGCAGATGTATGTTTCTGGTCCAGCTTAGCCAAAGCTGTGTGTTTCAGCTGGCAAAAGCAAGGATGTGCATGTTGCCTCTTGGCACGGCTGATGGCATTGGCAGAGGTGCAGCAGCAATGCAGCTGCACAGCTCCTGAATGAGGGCTGCATGCAGAGGTGGTTTCCGTGGGGAAGAAGAAAACTCCTGCTCCATGCCCTGGGAAACAAACTGAAGCACAGTAAGCAAGAGGCTCACTCACATGTTCCCTCAGTTCAAGCATGCATATGGTTGCTAGAAGGTTCTTTGTTCTTTGTGCTGCCATAGGTTGATTTTTGGTGCAGGAATTTTAATATTCCTAATCGTTCTCCTGTATTGGACCCTTCCCTCAAACTCCACCTTAACTCCTCCCCACATGGGGAGGCCTAAATACCCTGTCTGAACTACGCTTTTGCCTTTTGCCTCTTAGCTCCTTTTTGCTACATTTTTTACAGTTCACTCCAGATATAGTGGGCACCCTATTGTTTGCTATTTTGGCATTATTAAATTCTCTGGACACCTGGATCCAGGCTGCCTCTCTCTGTCAAGTCGCCATTGGGGCAAAGTCCTTAGGAAACTCAAAGGGGTCTGATCCTCTAGGCTTGGACCCTCGGAAGTTTCAGCTGCCTCCCATCTGCCCACCTCAAGGAGCAAAGGATTGCTCCCACCCAATTGTCTGGGTAAGCCCCAGGTGCTGATGGTTTCCATTTTACCCTAAGCCTTGTATTGTGCAACAGCTTTTGCAGGGTGCAGAGTTTTAGGTGTGTGCATTTGCTGACAAGGTTTTCCTGACTGAGGAGGATTTTTTTCCAGAGACTTGGATGTTGCAAGGCATGCTCTAAAGCAGAGCTTTCTGAGCTGCATCCTGCTGGACTCCAGAGTAGTTCAGTGGGTATCTGGGGCAAAAAACTGAGCACCTGGCGAGGTGAGCAGGATGTATTAAAGTCAGCTGATGTGCAAATGTCATCAGGGAAAGGCTAGGCTTGCAGATGTGGTTTCCAGTGTCTATGTCCAGCCTTCAAGACTCCTGCTAACCTGACAGCGCTTTAAAAAGCTGTCTCTTTATAAGAGAAAAAACCTCCTCTTTTTAGAATTTCTATGATTGTTTTACCTTCTTCAATTTTCACAGTTAGACTAAAATTAAAATGTGCGTCCAACTTCTCTTAGGGACCCTCCAGTAAGGACAGAGAGTCAGCAATGAATTCAAGGTTGCCACCTGAACAGCTTTTCGGCAAATTCCTAAGTAGCCAAATTTCTTGGGGTGCTGTACATCCCAGGATATGCGTCTTGCCTGGAGACCCATGAGAAATTGGGAAAAAATGAGCGGTTTTCTCCACAGTTATTCTCTCTGCATTTTATTATGCCTTGGCTGAAACATCTGGCACTGGTTACTGTCAAATCTGAGCTGCTGGATGGATGGCTGCTGTTCCAGTTTGGTGTGGGAATTCCCACGTAAGCTCTTGCCACCGGGAGAGGAAGAGAGGATACTGCTTCTGTCATCAGTTTTAATTGAGGAGCTGGGAGCTGAAAAGTGGCTGGCCCAGACTTCAGCTGTTGTGCAAATTACTTTTAAGTCCCTTAAAATCAGGCAACATCTTATTTTGCTCACCTGTGTTTACAGTAAAACTTCTGGCATTTCAAAAAGGCAAAGGCAGGAAACAGGTGGCCTCTAGATTTAGGTATTTTAATTGTAGAAAATGTTTAAAGTATAGGCCAGTGTGGTCTCAGCAGGTGCACTTTATAACAAGATGTATTATGCACCCCTGTACTCTGTCCATTATTTAGGCATTTCTTAATGCTTAGCAGAATTTAAACACAGCCCCGGTGAGACTCAGCTATTTTAGCAGTCTGTGTTTTCAGTTATCATCAGGCATATATTAATGCTGCATCTCCTTTTAATTAAAAAAATATATTCATAAATTCTCTTCACCTTTTTAATGTTATTTTGAAGCTGACTTATTTGCAAAGCCTGTTGCCACTCATCCTGTATATTTTCTTTTTGCTAGACTTATCAAAGCATCTTGCCTCTAAAAGCTCAGAATTTAATTAATTTCAGTGTTTAAATTAAAAGAGCACTTGCTGTACTACAAATATCCATGGCACCAGGATGAGCTTTCTGTTTTTTCTTCCTTTAAATTTTTTCTCCATTTTTTAACAAGGAAAGGATTTTGTTGCTGTAACGCCTTGACTTTTCCAGCATTTTTCCCTAATGTTGTATGCTGGTGAAGTTGGCATATCAAGCAACTTTAAAAGACTTTTAAGGGAAACTTGCAACAAATTTTTTCTTCAGCAAGTCTATAGTAATGGTAGAGAAGAAATTCATGAAGAGCTTGAGCTTACAGACCCTTGGATTTGTGCAGGCCAAAAGGGAGCAAATTCTTAACTTGGATGCTGTCTGAATATTAAGGTAAACAACATACTTAGCTGCATTTCTAAGAGATTTTTCACAAAGGTCATCCATGTTATTTTCAAATTACTAAATTAAATACAGATTAGGCTATCAGCAAAACTCCCCCAAGTTTGTTTACTTGAAATGATTGAAAAAATGTAGGTTAATGTTCCATATAAGGAATACAAATCATTTTACTCAGAGAGCCCTGTTAGCTGCATTAGTTTATATGCCACCCACTTAGTTCAAAAAAGTCAGTAAGATTTTTTTGCTGCATCTTAATCAAGTAGGTGCCAATTTTGTAATGTGCCATATTGCTGCTAAAAACATTTTTGCAGTGTGATGGTGTTCATGCAAAGAAAAAGAGGTTGTGTTGTGGTGAGTAATCTGCAACTCGCTCAGGCTGAATTTTGAAAGCAATGGGGAGTTGCAGATGAGGCGGTTTTCCTTGTGCATTTGATGACAAAACGGGGGAAAAAAGTGTGACTGTTGGGATACCTTTTAATGAATGTTGTGTTTGACAAGAATTCCAACCACAAATCCTCCCAATCCAAAACTTTCACTGTGCCCAGTTTACATTGCAGAAGTAGAAACAGCACAGATTGTGGAGCATTAGCATACTGATACAGGTTGGATGTCTGCTTTCACAGGATTGTGGAACTTCAGAACATGGCAGTTGATTTCTGCCATTTTCCCAAGGCAGATGAATGCATTTATTGTTTTCTCATTTCTAGCAAAGATTTGTACGTGGAAGTGCTGCAGGAATAGCTATGAGTGTTCTTGATAATCTTAGTCATAAGGACAACCACACTTTAACTTCCAAAGAGATTGTTCTGTCTTGCTGCAAAATAGCAAGATAAGTCTGTGAAGATGGCCTGAATTCAATGAATTTTGAATTTTGAATTTTGCAAAAAGGCTCCCTTTGGCAGGCTGATGTCAAAAAGTGTTTCATTTTTTTCAATATAAAGGCAAACCCTCAAAGCATAACCTTTGAGGGATTATTCTAAAGTGAGGCTGGCACTATTCCAAAGTGTTGCCATCAATCCAGCCCTTTGCACTGGAAAAATCAGACAATAATCTACTGGACTTCTTTGAGGAGCTCATCAAGGGCTACATCGATTGAGGAAGAATTTGCAAGGCTTTTGCAGGCTGTGGGGGTGAAATGATCCTGGTATCTCACCTGGAATGTCAATATTTTTCTCTGATGTGCAGAGCAGTGTTGGAAACACTGTTCAGGTCGGTAGTTGGCTCCCAAATTCCCAGAGAGCTAAGTTTCTTATTCCATGGATTGTCTGTGCTGAAGTTTCTTCCTCTTCTCCTCACTCCTTCTCAGGCCCAGATCAGGATGTTGACACCTCCTACATGGAAAGGTTCTGCCACAGGGAAGTCTGCAGCACCCACCAGATTCTGACTTTGAGTCTTGAAATATCCTGGGTGGAGATCAGGAGAAGAGAAAAGAGACAGAAAAAAGCTGCTGTGGGTGTAGAAAAGGCAGGAAGAGTGTCCACTCTAAGTAGGTGTTTCTAAGCTCCTTCATGGAACAAGCCTTTTTTTTTCAGAGAAAAAAAGTCTATTTATCGTACTAATTAGGGATGGACTGATAATTTGAGAGCAGTTAGATGCCACATTTTTTAATTCCAGGGCCAGAGAGAACAAGTACCCAAGTATGTATGAAAGGGACAGCAAAACATGTAAGTTCAAATGAAAATTTCTTCAGGGGAGGCTTAACAGACCCAAGGGAAATTTCTTACCAAATTTCTGTAAAACTGCCAAGCCATACTACTACAAGAGCTATGCAGAGAAATGAACCTTCCACTCACCCACTGCTGATAACAAAGACCAACATGGATAAACAACTGCATGGACTGAAGAAAGCTTGTGGAGATCAATGTCAGTCCTGGCCTTCCTGTGCAAGTGAACAGGATGCCTGCATTCCCTGTGTCCAGCCCATGGAAGATGCTCAAGCCAAGCTGTGAACCCACTTGTGCTCCTTTCGAGTAGAGCAAGAAATGTGAGAAATTGGAGTTGTTTCTGGTTAAAGTAAATAATGTCTCATCTGAAATGAGAACGCTGGGTGCTGAGGGAAGGGTTGCAGCTCTGAAGGTTTGTGCCTGGATATCATCAGTTCAGTGGTGCTGGCAGCTTGGTGATCTGGAAAACCAAACCTGGCAGTGGGACCAAGCCATTTGGTGTCACTGAAGCTGATTCCTGGGAGCATGGCTGCGTGTTCAATCCTGCTTTTCCACACAGCAGAGTGGTGGGGTCCTGGCATAACCTGTGCTTCACTCAGATCACCCCCCTGCCTGGCTCCCATCCCTTCAGTGCCTATCTTGAAGGCTTGTGCAGGCTGTGAGAGATGGCTTGCAGCCTTGGGAAGCCTCTCTTGGCACATAAAGTAAATGCTGAGCACTGAAGGATATTTCACACAAAGTAATTACTGACAGAATGTAGGGTGCATCAGCTGTTTTACTGGAAATCACAATTTGCACAGCAGAAGTTCAATTTCTAGTCCTGACTCCAGCTGTTCTCATTTAATTTACAGCCTAATTCTTCAAAGGGATTGGGTAACAGCTTTCAAGGACAAGATATGGATTCTTCCAAAGGTTGAGGAAGAAGTTTAGTTGACTGGTAAATGGTTGGTTACCACTGTGCATGGTTTGCAGACCCCAAACTCAAAATATTCTTCTTTCTGGGAAATTTGAAATTCTGAACACCTGGGCTACTGAAACTCACCAGAATGCAGTCCTTCCATCAGAAATTTCAATTAAATGGAAGTCAGGTATGATCACCACTTAATTTCACAAGCAATTGCCATCTGATAAGCAGACACATTTCCCTAAACATTGGTCACATGTTTCCAACCTATTATTTCTGCCACTACCATCAGCAGTTCTGGGGTAATTATAGAACATAATTGAACATAAAAGAGATGTCAGATACTTGGAACATGCAGGCCTGGATCCAAGCTTGACAGATTCAGACAAAATGCTTCTCTTCCACGCAAAGTTAGATTATGAACCCTCAGACAAAGTGATAGGAACTCAAAAATAAATGACTGCATAAATAAGCAGCACAAGCAATAGTGGAATCTGCTTCTTTCTACAGGATTCTCTGACAAAAACACCTCTATAGGTATTCCATGAAATTATATTATTATAACAATAATGTCTTACTTGTTGAGGGGTTTTGTTAATGTGTGTTTAGTGTATAATTGAAGTACTGGATAGCTCTAGTGATGAAAGTAAAGCTGAAAAAGATGGAATGTGATACAAAATTCTACAACCAGGTAGCAGGAAGTATTTTCATGGATCAAGAACCCACAGTGGGCAGAGAAGGATAATGGGATTACATTGTCTAATCTCCTGGAGATACAGTCTTGCCTTTCTCTGTCTGCTGCTGTGTCACGATCACCTCCCCAGCCCAAAATTGGGATGCTCTGGGCCCTTTGCAGCAGACATCTGGCCTGGCTTTGTCTCCCTAAGGGCAGAGATGTGAGGGTGTGGGGAGCCCACAGATGTGCCCCATGCTGGTGAGGATGGCCAGCAGCCCCTCTGTGCTAAAAGAGGGATTTTACTCTGCACTGCAGAGAAACTATGCACTACACATATCACACACAGAGCCTCTCATGTATTTGGTGCTCTCTTTCATGCTGCCGTGCAATAAAAGGCAATTGTCGAGGATATGCAGTACTGCCTTCTAAAACACAACATCTCTGTGAAAATTCAAAGTGTGTTCACATTTTTTTGCAAAGTAACAAGGGTCAGCTATGGTTATAATAATTAACAACATGTGTGTTGTTTAATCTTCAAAGCAAGCTTTACCTTTAGACGTCCATAATTTACTCAGTAAATATTGTTCCTCTTACTTCAAAAGGAAGCAATAATTAGATTATGCCTGGACTCAGATTAACATTTCATTTGTGCATACTTTCAGACCAACATACTTGTCTGCATACAATAGCAAAATAATTCTTTTTAACTCTGTATGCTGTCAGTGTTTAAAGCTGTAATTTAATACCCAGAAGAAAGATACGGCAGCACAGGAGATGCAAACACTTTTCCAAGGCAGCATTCCATCCATCCACTTGCCACTCGTGCACAGTCATAAACAAAAGTTGCCTGCTCCTGCCTCTTTCCCATCCATTGTTTTATCAAAATCCCTGCTTGAGTCAGTTGCCATGGGGGTTTTTTGGAGGTTTTTGCTGTTTAGTTGGTTGGTTAGTTGTTTTTGGTTTTGGCTGGGTTTTTTTAGTTTTTTTGGGGGGACTTTTTAAAATGTCCTTTAGCTCCAGCAAAGGAGCCTGGCCTGCAGGCACAGGGATTGTGTGCTGGCCCCTTCCCACAGCTTTCCCTGAGGAAAGGGCTAGCTGGGCATGTGGGAAGTGGGAAACAGCTGAGATAGCAGTGCTTCCTGCTTTGAGGCAGGAATTTAAGAGGATTTATCTAAGCAGCCTCGCAGTGCTGTGCTGGCTGTGGGAAAGGATGGCTTGTGGATGATGATTTGCAACTGACCTTTGGCCAGCAGAACTGCCTTCCCTAGGTGGGGCTGAGAAAAAATTTTAATTCCTGGCAGGGAGTCCTGGCACCATCCTGATGGAGAAATCCAATCCAGTGCCTCCTTCAACATAGCTGGATACAAAAACCCCCTGAGAATGGGGGCCCCTTGCCCACAGAATAATTGAAAATAAGCAGCTCTTCCATTAGCTGAAGCAACCTCTCTTACTCCAGCCTCTATTAACATCTAAATGATGGGGATCACACCTTGCCAAAACATGTGTTTGGAGCCTAAGCTGATAAGAGGATTGGTGAGGTAAGAAATACACCAAAGAAATTCTTGTTGGCTACTAACATTTTCATAATCATCTTTACGATGCGAGTTGCAGGTGCAGCACTGAAAAAATATTCCTATTCATTTTATGAAGCCTGCAATTTTTTTTTAAATGTAAAAAAAGTGGTAATGGACTTCTTTCTAGGCTTTGAAAAAGAGTGTGTCTGCTTTAATGTGACTTAGCTGGAATGCTATTACACATTTTAATGAGGTAATGTATGAGGAGGGGTCAAGTTGAGCAAGGACTCGTTCTGTTCACATCAGCACTGGCACTACTTTGCTGGCACAGGAGTAGTTCTGCAGCCACAATTTGAATAAAATATGGAATGTAAAATGCTCTATTGAATATTCCAAATCAGGGTAGTCTGTTGAGCACTGTTGCCATGGGGACTGCGTAAAGGTTGGATTAATTAAGGCCTGAGCAGATGCTCTGGAGTGTGTGGTGTCATTTGGGCTTTCTGCTTGTAATTAATGTGCATGTGTGCAGGGTGGGAAACAAGGGAAGAGAGATATGCCCACCTTAATTTGTGTGTGACAGCTTTTCAGGTAAAATGAATTACTGGTATATGAAAAGTGGTGCCTCTACACATATTAAAAATGCAGATTAAAAAAAAAAATAAAAAAGGAAAAAAGGGATAATCAAAATCAGCATCTAGCTGAGTCACTATGTTTAGTATGAGAATGCCAGAATCAATGACACAAACTTCCCTCCTTTTTAGTACAAGATGTAGGAACTCAAAAGAGCCACTTCAGCTCTGAAATAGATTAAGACTAGAGAGTATATTTTAACATTATTCTACAAAGTTAAAACATATCATAGCTTTGATGGGTATTTTTTATGCATACACAATTATGCATGCAAAGAGAGGGGATAGTTTATTTTAGGAGTGTGTATGTAAAGTTAGGCCTTCTTTCTGGTTTTCCAAAGTCTGTTTGAGCTGCTGGACTCAAAGGAAGCAGTGATATAAAATTTCAAATCACTTTCTCTATGCTCAATAAGCATTTGGTGCGGTTGTAGCAGGCTTGAAACCTTTAAGACAATGTTCAATCTTTTCTGCTTTGCTTGATGATGAGAGAGTTGGATCCAGCCCTGTTCTTCACAAGTGCTTCAGCACTTGCCCTGAGCTTCATAGGGAATGTTTTTGGGATGTAAGGAATCACACCTGGGAGCAACACCTTCCAAAGAGGGTGGTGAATATGATGGTGAGCACCAACTCTTCCACAGCCACTCCTGTTCTCTCTCCACCTTTGCATGGGGACATGGGGTCTCTAATTTTTCAAAGCCTCAAAAACAAGAGAGAGGAAAAAAATTTGTAACTTAGCCCAAGAGAAAATACTATATGAACTTTTAATTTTGAGCTTTTGGAAGTGGGAACACATTACCTCAGAGGAGCCACAGTTGTTGCATGACTATCTGGTGGCACTGGAATCACAGCTGCTAGAAAAAGAAATGCAAAAAAGTGCTCACAGTGTTTTCTATGAGTATTCAGTTGAAAAGAAATAAGCCTTTTAAAACTGCACACATTTTTACAGTGCAAGAAAAGTCATCACAGTGCTTACAAGTGAAATTTTGCAGAAGCCCACCAGCCGCCTGTTTTAGGAGGACAAGTTTCCAGCCTTTCATGATTAGAAAGATGGGTTCCTGCCATTCCTAGTGCCAAGACAAAATTAGGCATTTTCATCTAAATACATAGAGGGCAAAAGCAAGGATATTAACTTGCTGAGTGCTGTTAAATGAAATATTTCTATAGGACAGTTACCATCCTGGCTCCTCCTTTAAAAAATCATTTTCTAAACACTTCGGGCCTGAGCCTTTCATACCTGAGCCTGCTGCTTATATAGCAGCCAAGGTATTGAAATATTTTTTGTAAAATAAAATTATTTCTAGTGTAAAACTCTCACACATTGGTTGTGTGACTGTGGAATGAAAAGTGATGGATATTTTTCTCCAGATTGTGAGAAAGAAGAGTCAGTATAATGGATGCTGAAGCATGTTTCTTTCCCAGGTGCTCAATCCTCTCTCTCTCTCTCTCTCTCTCTCTCTCTCTCTAATTTGCCTGCTAAATCTGCTGTGTTTTCCTCGAGTTTCTTAATGTTTAAGGATTATCTCCTGTGCTCTCTGGGGAAATGTGGCTTGCTTAGGGTTATGGGAGTAATTAGAAAAGATTGCAGCCTGCTTTTTGAATGAGTCTGGATTTATTTCTGTTTTTCTTTTTGCTAATGAGAGGCTTGTTTGTCCTTGCTTTGATTTAGAAAACTTTTTCCAGAAAGAAAAGTATAGTCTAGTCCACAATGTGAAGAAAAAAAGTTTGAAAGTTGAAAAATCCGTAGAAAAGTCTGGATGTTTTTGATCAAATAAGCATGCTTAAATTAAACATAGACATCCTTTTAAATGCAAAGGACTGGAGTAGACTGGTGGAGGTATTGATTCAGTTACCATGTCACTAGGAAAGTAAGAGGATAAATGAACCCTCTAGGAAGAATATCCCCAGATTTGTGATGAAATCCAAGTGAATGTAGTTCAAGTAAATTTGCACTTGTCTCTGACCCAGCTCTGAACCTTGAAGCAAATGGAATCTGTAGCTTCTCTATAAATTCATGTAGACTTGTCCTTTAGACACATAAAACAGTTTCATCCAGAGTATACATTCCTGCTCCAGGCTTTCCTTGTGTGACTAGTTTATGAACTAAAAAATACATACTAAATGAACATGTTTTAAGAACTGAAACATGTATTTAGTTACCAGCTACTTGATTTCAATGACAATTTAGGTGTTTTCTCAGTTTTAGGTAAATGTCCAAATAAAATTTGGCCCTGGTTCCTCCTCCTTGACTCTGGCTGATCTTACAGATACTTGCTGTGTTTTCTGTACAGAACTATTTTTCCCTTCCATTAGTAATACACAGTCAGATCTTGTTAAATTTTTATAATATTTTCAGGAAAGCCCTCCTAGAATTCATTATTAGATCACCCTAACATACTAGTCTTCCTTCCTGGCCTTCAGATTAGCCTGTATTTCCACTGAGGTCCTTACTTACCTGTCTTCTATAATGAAACAGAAACTCTGTGATAACTCTTGAAATTATCTGTATCTGAAGCAGAATTATTTGTATTAGAAGCCCAAAGTTCAAAGCTATTGAATTTTTAGTTGCAGTTGCCACGAAGAAGAAAATAGTCCCTGTCTTCCTATTCTTAGGGAGGAATGTAGAAGAGAATTTTTAAGAGAATCAAAAAAGATTCAAATTTGCAGTGCTGAATGGAAACAAAACTGTCTTATATTTGGTTGGTACTGGAACAAATTTGATAAAAAACAAAAGAATGTGCTAAAAGATTTGCTTGGACATTAAGAATATAGAGGAATATATATCCCTTAGAATATATCAATACCAACCAACACTTTTTAAATTATTAGAAGCCTTCATCTAGGTATAACTCAGCTGGGAAACCAGACAGACTGTAGCTTTGACAGCCTCAAGAGCTCTGTGTGCCTTGGCAGGGAGAGTGGGCTGTAGTGAGTACCCTTCAGCTCTGTCTGCAGTGTTTGTGGTTTCCAAAATAACTGGCTTAAGTAGAGCTTGTGAATATTGACAAGGCATCTTGCATCTTCCATGTGAAAAAAACCCCAGGGATGTCTCAGGAATTGCTTGGTGCTAAAACTGTTAAATAGGGCAGCAAAGGGCATTCATGTTCTGTATTTATGCCTTAATTTCTTTCCCTGGCACTTACTACTGAACTTAGGACTGGACTTATTTATCAAGGCTATTGACATGATTTCTCCTATTACTCCTAAAATCAAAATAGGTGCGGTATTTGTCAATGAAGAAAAAATTCAAATCCTTGCATCTGTGCTGGGTTAATGCTGAATAGCAGCAGAAATCTGAGAGGTCCAGACCCAAGGGACCTGGAAACCCAGAAAAGGAGAGTGGTGGGCCCCAGTGGAGCAGCCAGCAGGTCCAACAAAGCAATTATTTTGCTCCCTTTGATACTTGTGAGGCTATTTTAAGGTACTGTGTCCAGCTAGGGGACCCAGCACAAGATAGTTACTGGAAGGTGGAGTTCAGGAGTCCAGAGAAGGATGCAGTGGGTGAGGCACAAGAAGAGTCTAAGGTAACCCCAATGCCTTGTTCCATGGAGGGCTGGAGAACTGGGCTGGGATCTTGCTGCTGTCTTCACCTGCCTAGTGGGAAATAGAAAGGGGAGCTGGACTTCTTTCAGAGCTGCCCAGTGGAAGGACAAGACACAGGAGATGGGAACAGCAGCAAGGTGTTGGAATTTTGGAAGGTGAGTTTCAGGCTTTCTGTGCTGAGGGACATTGATCCTCAGGCAAGCACTGCATTTGACTTGAGGCCATGGAACAGGCTTCCAAAATTGAGTAATGGCACTGGGGTTGTGGGTGTGTAGTTTAAACAGGATTATGTGATGTCACAGGGTGAAAAACTTAGAATTTAAGGTTTTAGTATGTAGTAATATATGTGGGGCAAGATGAAGGATTTTGTGTGTTGTCTAAGACCACCTTCTTCAGCTTCCTCTTTTGGGTTTGGACGTTTTTTAAATTGGGTGACAAAGGTCTGCATTGTGGGCCTTATGTGGTAAATTATTGGGTCAAAAATATAAATAATATAGGTGTCATCTTGTTACTGGGTGATTAGTACTTAAATAACCTTGGAAAGAGTTGGAGACACCTCCATTTTCTCCCTTGCTAGTTAGAGCTCACGGCTCGTGAGGCTGTGATACAGATAAGAATTAATAAACACCGAGTCTGAACACGAAACTGTGACTCCTGTGTATTAATCCTGGCTCTAACAAGAGGAAAAGAAGGTAATAAACCAACAGCAAGGGGAATTCTTACTGCATTTAAAAGAAGAACTTGGCCAGGGTGGAGAGCACATTCTGAAACAGCTCGTACAGAGAGGCAGTGCCATCTCTATTGCTGGGTATTTCAAAATGTCTGTAGCCAAGATCCTGGGTAGCAGGACTTAATCTGGAGTTAGCTGTACTTTGAGAAGGAGATTGGATCAGCTGCTTCTAGAGAACTCCTTCCACCAAAATTACGCTCTGATTTTGTGGGAATTGCTATGAAATTTAATCTGTCCCATCCCATGTATGATCCTATCAAAGCTTTATTATCTGTATTGCTCCATTACAGACTTAAGGTTCCATTTTGGGGTTTTACCGCCTCCTTAACTCTGATTTTGATTTAGAAGGCATTTAACATACATTTACTACTGTGAACAGGTAAGTCTTTACTCTCATTTCAGATTACATCTTCTGCAATTATACAGAATTATTTTCCATCAATATAATTCTAGTGGTCTCCTTTCTTTACACTGGATTTTATTATGCACTTACTGTTCTCTGAAGGGGACAATATGTAACTGTGTTACCTTCAATATAATGACAAAATGGAGATCTGCTTCTCTGGATGATTTATTTTGTTTCTCCTTGAGTTTTGCTAATCTTCTGAGGGCAGTAGATTCATTCAGGAGATGAAGTGGAATATTTTTTCTTAAGATACCCTTTTTGGACTCAAGAACACAGGCCTTGGCTTCACATGCTGTCTAGAAGTAATACCTAAGCCAAGCATCTGTGACATGATAAACATCAACCTACATTGTTTCACAGAATAAAATTGTAGCTAACATAGACTTTGCTGCGGAAAACCTGTGATCTAAACAGGTTTTTTTGCATGCCAGCTATGGTAAATACCCAAAGCAATTTGTGTGTCTTTTTTATCATTTAAATCCTACTAATTATTTTCAAAACAGAGTGTTGAATTTCAGGTTCTTTCACTTGCACCAACATGTAGTTTGAGGTTATGCAGGGTTTTCTTTAAGATTTTTTAAGAAATCTCATGAAACAAAGATGAAGAGTCACACTGGCTTTAATGAGCCCAGTACAAATACCCTTGTGAGCTTTTGGGAAAGTGTCAGCCAGATACACAGTTGTCCCTTTATCTACCAGGGACAGGAGCAGCAGTGGTACAAAAGCCATTGCCAGACTATACATGTGACAAAGGGGTGACATAAAGGTGACAAGGACTGTAGGGACATTTGGTCCTGCTTCCTTTGACCTCGATGGGGCTGCCTGGGATCAGGGGTGAGTTTCTGCCTCCCAGGAGCAGCAGAGAGATCCCTAGCTCCCACATGGATCTACCAGAAGGGGATGAAGTCATGTTATTTAATGACCAGCTGGCCAGAGTGTGAGGAATTAGTTCTTCAAGGAGGTTAAAGAATTTGTTCTGTTCTGCTGGGGCCAGTTCAGAAAGACAGGTCTTGACCTAGCAAAAGCAGTGTCTGATCCTGCATGCTGGGTATGGGGGGAGATTTTCAGACTCCTCCTGCCACTGTGTGCACCTTCTACACTGGGGTTTAGCATTGGGAGATGCTGCTGAGGCTCAGGGCAGGTGAACAAAGACCCCCACGTGTGGGTACTGCACTGTTCTTAGCTGGTGGCTTAAGGACAGGCTTTGGAAATGGATGCAACAGATCAGCAGATCATAGCAAAGAGGAGATGATGAGCTGTTTGACAGACAGCGAGCAATTGGTAACCATTTTTTGAAGATCAAGTCACCTCTGCTATTCTTCAGTATGAAGAGTGGAATGACAAGGCTGCACTGGCCTGAGATGATTTATTATTTGGCATTTTTAATATTTTTTTTCTCATTAGTCATGGAAGTTGGGTTTTTTTCAGCCTTGCTTAAGGAAAGAGCAAAGGCTAATGGGAGCATGTCTGGCACATGCCACCTCTGAGGATGTTGTACCATTTGTTCAGTTTCTTAAATGTTACCACTTCTTTTGATATTCTGGTATCAGTATCTGGGTGACTTTCCTTTTTGACGGCCAGGAAAAATTATTTGGAAAACAAAAGCAATTACAAACTTTAAAGGTTCTTGGCAGTCTGGCCAACATAACTGCATGTCTCTCCTGTTGAAGCCCAAGTGGGCTAAGATGTGAGAAAGAGAGAAAATGGGAACTGGTTTAGTGGTGGTCTATCATTCAGCTGTCCATGTTCTAGAGGGAAATATGGGACATCATGCTTCCTGGTTTTCTGTGGTTGTAGAGAGTCAGGAAAGGTGGGATGTGCCTCATCCTGGCCTTTCCTGTGTCACCCTTCTCACCAGTTCTAGTTGTCTGTGGAAAATAAGGGTGTATGATTGCTCTTCCCTTGGGTTGCAGGTTGCAGACCTGGATGTTCTCCTGCAAGACCAAGCTGTGTGCAACTGCAGGAGCAAGGGAAACTCATTTTCACTGTATGCTTGAGAGTTGAGGAAGAACTGACTTACTAAGGCAGGTGGTGACAAGGTTTTCAGCACCCATGGCTGTTGTCAAAGGTCTCCTGTTCATCAGAGAGCAATCCAGGAAACACTTCCTAGCACAGAGCCACTGGGAGGCCAGGAATGCTCCAAAAGCAATGGCCTGGGAAAGTCATAATGAAGCTTTTGAGGCCATCAAAGAGCCAACAAACAGGAATTCTTCTACATGGATTTCCCAAGGCTCTCCTATCTGCCTGATCATGGCCCAGCTTTTTAGCACACCAGACTATCAATTTTTTGGGGAAGCACAGAGATAAGGTACACTCAGGGAAACTATGAATTCAAAGCCCTGCAGGCGTGTCCTTCCACACAAACAGGTGCATTTTACTCATAGAGAGGGAATACATATGAAAAACAGACAAAAAAACCCCAGAAAAAACCACAGCAAACAGTAAACCTCTTGTACTTCCACTAGCTGCAGGGGTTTTAACTTGTTATTTGCATAAGAAAGCTGATACTTCTGACTAGAAGCGTTGTCCCTTCTGCTGATTCAGATCAGCATTGTGCTGGTCAGCTGGACATGCTGACAGAGGAGGTATGAAAATTCAGGTGTGCTGCTTTCTCTATCTCTTGCTCGCTCATTCTCTGTCTGTCAGTCTGTCTGTCTGTCTCTCTCTCCCCACCTGGCTCTCTCCACTCCTCTCTCTTTCCCTCTTCCCTTCCATATTTGCTTTCCTGACCATATTTCACTGAGAATATAGGGGACCAGTCTTGATTTTTATGCTGGTGTAAACCTGTAGCTCTATCTTTGACCTCCATGAATTTGTGCCTGTCTACATCTCTGGAGAGTGACACATCTGCTCCAATAATTTGGCACTTCTCAAGCTACCTTCTGTCACCTTATGTGAGAGACATGAAATAGCAAACCAGTGTCTCTGCTGTAGTGCTTTCCCTCCATAGGGTATCCCTTGGTGAATGTATCTCAGGCTACAGAAAAAAAACCCCAACCCAGATAATTGCTTCTATTTTACTAGTTTTTACTTCTGTTGCCTTTGAACTCTCTGGAAACAAATACCTTTCTTCTTTATTTTCCTCTGGAGACTGTCAGGAGATCAGCTTTCAGGCAGTTTAATGAGAAACAAGCCCCTGTTGACAATGTTTAAGGAATGTGATTAATTGCTTGATGTTAGAGCTGCAGCATGCCTCCATCTAATACCTAGAAGAGCAGGAGCAAGGGGCAGGAGTGTGCCTTTTCATCAGTGTGTCTGTTCCTTGGTGCAGAATAAGCCCACACAACCCCTCCTACACATCCCCAAGCTCTAAAATGAGAGGCTGCAAAATGGGCAATTACTGTCCTGTTGGGGTACACATCTTTCTCATGCAGATTTGCAGCCTGGACATTTCTGTGCCTTGAAGGCTCAGAGCTCTGCCTGCATACTGAATGTCCAAGGGAGGTTGTGCCAGGTGTGTTGCAGCAGCCTTGCCACAGGGAAGTGAACAGCAGCTTGAAAGTCCTGTCCTCATGGAGAATAGATGGGTCCTTGACTGTCCAAGCTCTGCTGAAAAGCAGCAGGGCAGATCAAGGGCTGTAAATCTGCATGTAAAACTGAGTAAGCCCATGGTCCAGGGTCACCAGGATGTGAGGCTGTGGTTCTGCTTGGGGCTGAGACCACCTGACTCTGTGATCATTTTGGTTTCCTAAAACAGAGCCTGGCACACTCCTACAAACAAGTGCCCTAGAAAGAAAGAAGGCTATCACCAGCCTGCCCCCATCACCAGGTCTCTTTAGAGACAAAATTCCTGGAAAATGCTAACAGTAGTTTGATGACCTTTGCACCTTCAGGGCATCACTTCTGGTACACTTGCTTTCCTGATACACAATATTCGTGGTACTCTTGAGATGGAGGAGACTCTTAGAAAGGATCCTTGATATTTCAGAGGCCTGTTTCCTCCAGGATTCAACTCCCCTCTGTCCATACAAAGCTTCCACACACAGAAGCTGAATCAAAAGTCCTGGGGTGTGTTGGTGGCAGGGTTTGAACATTTTCTGACCCATCTGCTTAGAGCAGGGATGCATGCCCTGCACCTCAGCATTTTCTTTCCACGCGCGTGAACACTTTGAAAATTAATTTATCATTTTTCTCCCTCTTGTGACAGCATGGCAAAATGGCTTAAAAATGTTTGTGTTTGATTGATGGCCTAGAAAATGAGGGGCCAGTTATGATTCTTCTGGCCTATAAAACAGATTGTCAGCAGAGACATTGCCACTCATTCCCATGGGGACCAAGCCTTTGCCATTGCCTGAAAGGAAGTGATCAAGCTTTGAGCTGGGTCTTTGAGGTCCTGGTTTTGCAAGCCAGTTTCCACAGCTTCAAACCAGGCCAGGTTTGTTTCTGCCTGAGGAAGTGTCCTTCTCTGTGCAGCTTTGGAGCTGGGACTGGACCACAGCATTGCTTTCCAAACAAGAATTCCCAAAGAACATGTATAAATTGAGAAAATCCTTCTTGAAAAATTTGAGAGAGACACAGGGAGAAAAGTCTTACAGTTTTCTGCACAATTTTTAATCATCATAATGGACCAAAACATGAGCCCTTACCTCTAACAACTCTAGTTTTCTTAGGGATAGTCTGAAGTAATTTATTTATTTTCACCACATGTATTATGCTCGAGAGAAAACAAAAAGAAACAAATCTGCAAATATACACTGGTTTTGGCATTTGATTACTGGATGCACAACATAATAAGGTGCTTAAAATGGTGATTGACCAGTTTGGATTGGGGACATATGTTGGAAAAAGAGCTTCTGAAAGGGTAACATTTTCTCTCTTGCCACTGCTGGCACTTACTGACCTGGAAAAGCAAGAACTGTTATGATTGAAATGCACAGGCTGACATCTGGCATGAAGTAAGCAGGGTGAAAAAACTCCAAACACTGGGTGTGAGGGAAAGGTGTTCCTAACAACCTGTTTATCTGTCTTGTGCTGGATTAACTCACCCTAATGTCTGTTGCATGTATTTTAAAATTAGAAATGATATTGCAAATACGCTACTGGAGCAGGCAGGAAGATTTTTGGAGCCAGGTGTAGAGTTTGCTTCATTCATGGGACATTCATTAGGACTTAGGCATGCAGTAATTTTTAGTAATTAATATGTGATTCATTCTTCTAGTTGTATCATAGAGTTATGTACGCTTTTGGGAAGAGTAAATGGCTGTAAAGCATGGAGAGGTTTTACATTCTTTTCTTTCATTACATATGGACTGCAGAAAGCTCAGAAATCACGTCCATGAATACATATATTAAAAAAATACATGTATTATTTCTGTATTAATTATATTCCCTGTAAATGCTATGGCATGCTTACAAAGCTTTGATTACTCATCCCACCCCAAGCTGAGAAACTGCTGATCCCCACAAAAAAAAAAAAGAAAAAAAGGGAAGACTTTGAAGTGTTCCAACTTTGGCTTGTCATGGAGTGAAAGAACTTGAAAGAGAAATGTAAGCCCTTACTTCTGATATAGTAGAGAGCTGGCAAGTTCCTACAGATTTTTACTCCCAGATGACATCACTTTCTCTCCAGCAGCTTGCAGCTTGTCTAGCACTGCAAGGTAAATACAGCCATGCCACATAGTGCTCATCACCTCAGACAGCATCTTTGTGTCTTCCCATTCTGAATCCAGGAGATCAACAAACTGCAGAGCAGATGGTGTGTGAACCTGCAAGGGCAGATCTGCAAACAGTGGCGTTGGCATATCTCCCATGTGGTGGAGACAAAAGCTATGCTGATTTATACCCTTTGAGATTCCAGCCCAAGGTGGTGGCATCTTCATTTCTGGCTTCAATAGGAGCAGGCCGTGGTGTTGGGAGTGAGGCTTCCTTCCACTGGAGAAAAACACAGCTGGAACACAAAGCTGAAGGAAGAGTAGCATTAAAAAAAACTGCCTCAGCAGCAGTGGTTAAATTTAAACACTGTGCACACCTAAGAGCCAAGTTTCTGATGTGTAAGTGCATTTTTTTGACTGATGCCAAGAAAACAGATGTGAGAGTTATTTCCTAATAGCCAAAGGCACTGTCACATGACTAATTCAGCATCTTCCAAAACTGGGTGCCTGCCTAGGCATGTGATGGAAAGATGGGAGGAAATTGCCTGGCTGTGTGGATTCCTTGTGGCAAAGGCAAATTTAGCTCAGTGAAGCCCATGACTAACAAATACCAAGCACCCAAGTTTTCAAATTACAGAATCACAACACCCTGAAACCTGTTGATAAGCTTGCACAAAGCTTGGGATGTTTGGATGAAAGCACAGCATTATAGGACTCAGAAGGAAAATTTCATGGTGGCAAATAGGTGTGTGCCTTGGATGTTCTGTTTCAGAATTAAGCCACAACAAAATCCATTTGAGAAAGTATGTGCTGCAATTGTAACTGGTTTAAGAAGTAATGTTAAAAAACAGCCACTCTCTGCAGGTTCTTCTCTGTTTTGTAATTGCTATGAAACTAATGTGAAAGAGTTTGATGGTACCACCTTCTGGCATGGAGCTGTGGGAGTGGGTCATTCTCAGAACAAACCACTTCATAAACCATTAAACTAAAATTTTTCATTTTAGGAAAACACCTCAACATTAACGATGGAACTAGAACATCCTCCTCTGATTATCCTGCAATTTGTCATTCTCTAATTACCCAGTGAGGTACATCCTGCTGCTTCATCAGCTCTCTGCAGCACTCTATATAGCTCTGCTGTTGGCTGCCTTCTTGTTTCTCTGCACCTCTTATCTCTGAGCATGCCTGGCCAGGATGAAAAATTTAACCCTGTCAGCTCTGCAATGTTTCCTGAGCTATATCTGTGCTGCAGAATCACCTCCTTCAGCCCAAGCTGAAATTTTAACTAGAGCTCTTTAAAACTGTACATGATGCTGATCCATAGTGTATTCTTGCTTCCCTGCAGCCAGCACTTATTTCCATGTCTTTTGTCTCTTGTTTTTATATTTAGACTGGCAGGTTTTTGTCATAAAGCTTCTGTGTGCTAGCTGTGTCCACCACATGGCTCTTGATTGAGGATGCAACTTAAAAGTGCCACAATATTCACAGATACCCATAGAGTAATATTAAGTTTGCAGTTGAAGTGTGTGTATATAATCTGTAAGTCAAATTCATAGTGAGAAAGTTTGTTGATCTACATTCAGGTAAAATATAAGGTACTTTTCACTGACACTTACTCCCAAAAAAGCCTAGCCTATGGGGAGGCTTATATTATGCCCACAGGCATATGGTTAAAAATATCTCGCCTTAATCCAAGGAAATGTTAAAAGCTTTCCCTTTACTTATTTTTATTCTGCTTTTTTAATTTTTATTCTTGCTTTTCCATGTCTCTTTTTTCTCATTCCAAAAAAATGAGGTATGTATTCACAAATGAAAAATTCACCCAATATGGTCTGACAAATCACACGTTTAAAATGTTTCATTTAAAATGTTTCATTTTAAAATGTTTCATTCACTTTCCTGTTTCATTTTAAAAAAACCCATTAAGGTAGCTGATAAAAACATTTCAGTGGCATCAACTATTTTTCAATAGATTACAAATTCAAGTACCTGGAATAACATCTTTTGGTCAGCTAGCTGCAGAGCTGCCTGTGGTGTAGAACTCTGGTATAATTTTCTTTATTTATTAACCTTTTGTTTATATCAGATAGGTTGTGTAAGTCCCACACAGGAGGCAAATGAAAAAGACAGGCCAAGAAATCCCACCCATGTCTTGAGTGCGTGATCCTTTATGAAAAAATGAAGTTAACATGTAAACACTGTTGTGGACATTTGGGGCACCCCCTTCGTACAACTGGTGGATCCTGACAGATGCAATGAGATTTTTACACCTAGAATTGTTGTATTTTGCACTTACTGTATTTTGAACAACCTGCACAGGCACACAAGCTGGGCTGGGTCACCTACAGGAGATGAAGGGCTTGGGGATGGTGTATTACAAAAACTGGGGTGAGGTGACCTTCATGCTGCCTGAAGGAATGGAGAAAATAAAAAATTGTCAACCTCAAGACAAAGAGAGACAACTGAAAATACATAATGGTATCTGGCCTCTATTGTTTTATAAGGAAATGTAACACTATATTCACACAGTCTCTGGGAAGGCTGTTTGTATCTGCATAGTCTGCTTCCTTCTCCCTGTGCAAGGCCTCATAAAGGTATTTTTTAGGATGGAAGATTCAGCCTACTGTGAGAGGATGAGCTTATGCTCAAGAGCCAGGACTGCATCTGAGAAACAGAGAATAGGAATCCAAGCATTGGGCAGAGGACCCAGGGTTAAAAGGAAGGTACTTGGACAATGGCTGGACTCAGATGCTGTTGGACACCCTGGGAAATAGGGATTGAATCTCCTGGTACCTAGGTGATGAGCAGTAAGGACATTTGGACAGATGCCATCACAGGTGAATCATTACTTGCAAAGCTGAGTTGTTACTGGTCTTATTTATAAAAATGCCTACTTCAGGAGTATGTGCAGCTCCCCATTTAAAATTCTGCATTTGAATAAACAAATTGGCACTTGAAAGAAATTGTAGCTGCCTATGTTTTTGCCCTGCCACACCGTTGCCTGTGCCCAATGTTAGAGTAATAAACGTGAGTCTAGCAGTCACTCATGAAAAAACAGACTGTGCTGCCCCTGGAACTGCAGCAGCTGCCCTCAGTTAGCAATTTTTTGCAAGAGAGGAGACCAAAAAGCAAAGCTCATCAAAGGAGAGGAGTGAATGCAGTGCAGACATCCTCCGTGATTCCCTTCCCTGCCTTCCTCTTGGTGCCGTGTCCTCAGAGCTGCCACATCACTGTGGATCCTCTGTAAAGGTTTGTAAGGTGGTCTTGCATGTCCCCCACGGTTCATAGCCCTCCATACCATTCTCAGAGCCTGTGATGGTTCTGGCTTCTTTTTCTGCCAAGGTTGGGATCAATAGCATGAGAGGCGAAGTTCACATTCGGACTTAGATGTTTATTAATTTTTTTCTGTATTACAGTCTCACAAGCCATGGGTTCTGCAGTACCTCTAGTTAACAAGGTGCAAAATGGAGTACTTTTTTATCTCTACCAGGTCTTTTCAAGGACAATCTGTCCAACTGTGAAATGCCACCTAAATTATTTCTATTTTAAACCCAATAACCAGTCCTTGAAGTCTGCAATGCAGGATTTATTAACCAGTTACAGAAAACCACCCAAACCCACAAAGAAGAAGGAAGAAGAAGGTGAAAAAAGAACAACTAACCTCCACTCTGAAGTCTCCATTTTGCTCCATATATATTAGTATGCACTAAAATCTTAAATTCTAATTTTTCACCCTGTGATGTCACACAATTCTCTTCAAACTACACGCCCACAATCCCAGTGCTATCAGTCAACTTTGGGAGACTTTTCCACAGCCTCAGCTCAAATGCAGTGTTTTCCTGAGAGTCAGTGTCTGACAGCACAGAAAGTCCAAAACCCTCAGTTTCCAGGCTTCCAACAAGAGCCCTGACAAGGGAGACAGCCCTTCTGCAAAATAGCCAGACAAGCTGGTTAGTTTAGTTCCTATTCTTTAGTTCCTATTCTTCTTTTCACCCCTTTTAAAATATGGTGTTGAGTGATAGAACAGTAACTCGAATTTGTTGTAACCCTGATGGTTTAAAGGCATGAGCAGGGCTTAGGAGAGACAATGCACTGGGGCTCTCTGTAGAAGATTTTGAAGGGAATAATAATTCTGATTAAACAGAAAGTTCACATCCCCCCAGTTTTTCCACTGTTTTAATACTGAAAAACAATAGGTTCATTAAGAAGCCTGTTAGTGTAACCAGTGTCATTTGGTGTATCTTGATCCAAAGACATGTCCCTCTTTTTAAAGAGAATGCCTTTTAATTTTGGATGAAAACTTTGAGGTTTCTTTTAAAAGCACTGCAGTGCCCCTGTTTAGGTAGGAGATTTTTTTCATGCAGATGTTTTCATCATTTCTGCTCTCATGCATAATTTGTCAAATCTTCCATCATCGAATTACCACAGCTTTAGGGGTCCTGAAAAAAATGAGTATAATTACTTACTGTAATTAAATGTTTCATATTTTATTAGACACTGCATGCAATATGGAGATCTCATACAAAGCCTGTCATATCTTTATGTATCTCTCTCACACACCTGAGTGGATCAGTGAGTGCAAAGATTCATTTCCCTCACATCTTCTGTGTTGCAGAGGTGATGTATTGTGGATTGGCAGCTGTAAAGAATGGCCTCACCTGCCTCAGAACATGAGGCAAAGGGAGACAACATGAAGTCATAGACAATAGCCTGCTGTTCTTAAGATGGAAAGATAAAAAAGGACTGAGTAGAGGCCAAAAAAAGCACAGAGCTTTGTCCTGCATCTCGGTACAACCAGCAGCCCTCAGCCGAAGCTTTGAACATCTCTAAAAGGGACTTTTCTTCCTTCATCCAGGACTTGGTCAGCCAGGCTAAACAATTAAAATTGTCCATGTAAGTCTCAGAAAGCTGTCAAGGAGTTAGGAGTTTGGCATTAAATTATATCGCTGGGAGGATTTAGCGGTCTCAGCTTTCGAAAGCTGAAGTGTCATTAGTAAATTTATGAGGTACCGTGAAAGGAAGTTTTCATTGTTGCAACATAAATTACTGAGAAGCCTGAAAGAACTAGTTCAGAAATAAACTAAGAGCCCACAACCATCGACTCATAAAATAAGTAGAGAGTGATGCTAGCTATAAATGCCTCATCTCCTGTGTTGGTCCTGAAGGACCTGCCCGGGAGTTCCTGGGAAGTGATGCTGTTGCTCCAGAGGGAATGAGGCCCTTCCCCACATTTATTTATCACTTCAGATGTTTTCTTTGTTTTCCAGATCTAGTTTTCTTTATCTCCTGGGTATAAAATAAAAAAGGAGAAACAATGAGAGAGCCACATGAAATGTATTACTTGAAATCATGATCTCCAGAGAGAGAGGAAACCAAGCAAGCAGTCCTGTAAAAGAGAGGAAAACAAAAGAAAATTTAATGAGTTGCAACAGAGCAGGAAGTTGAATGACATCAACAACAAGAGAAAAAAAAAGAACCACAACTGTAAAATTCAAAATGAAAGCAAAGAAACAACATGAAATATTTATTCCAGAACAGAAGGAGAAAAAATAATGGAAAGAACAACAATAAAGGAGATGTATTACAAATTGCCTTAAACGTAATGTTGAATTTATACCACCACGCTGGTTTGCTCAGGACCTTAACTTTGCAACATCAGCACACTGAGCTCTGGATATTGCCTTGGAAACCTGAGCTTGGGTTGTACACTCTGACAACTGTGTCCACATCGCTGCTCCTGAGGTCCTGAAGTCCAGGCTGTGCAAAAGGCTGGTATCCTCCTCTTTGTGCACTGCCAGAGTTCTCAGCCCTTCTCTGCAGCAGAGGGAACAGTCATCATTTAATTACAGCGTTCTGCTTGAGTTACAGGTTTCCATTATTGTTAACAAGCTGCTTTCCCAGGATACTGGAAAGTGCAGTGCTGAGGACAAGGCTGAACTGGGAAGCAGGGAACCTGCCTGGTCTGCCCAGGCATACCCTTGGTTTCTTGTGGAGTTACAAGTGCACTTTGCCATCTTCTTATCAGGAAAAGTGCTATGATTGTGCTGTATGCAAAATACAAGGACATATGTAAATGTGTTTGTGTGGATGCAGATATATACACATATATGGACACATAAAGTGTTGTATTTTTTGCCTTCTTGATGCTTAATGCAGGTTGCTTGTATAAGTGGAAAACCAAATTGCATCATCCATTGTGGTTTTTGACTTAACAGCTCTGTTTAGATCAGTGCTACTCAGGAGACACCACACAGGTGTGGGACATTTCCTAGATATGGTGTATCTCAGCAGCCCTCAGATCATGCTCTCCTGCAGGTCTGATCCATTCTGCTGTCTGTGCTAGTGCTGGCTGGAGGAGATGTCACACCTCAGCCCATCTGTGCCCCCACACCTGGGCAAAGCAGAGAACAGAGATCAATTACTTCCATCACTCAATCCTTCAGGTTTTTAACGCAGGGAAAGCAGTTGAAAACGTCTTTCCTAGGTAAGAAAACCCATTCCCAGTGTCAGTTCCATAATGAGACAGGAGAGAAAATAATGGTTCATTTCAAGCTGGGTAGGCACCTGCAGATGTCACTGCCAGCAAATCCTCTGCAGAAAAAGACAAGGGCTGGTGTTGGGAAAGTTACTGTCTCAGCAGGTATTGATAAAATGCTGATTTTAACAGTTTTGGGGTTTTTTTAAGCATTTGAAAAATACCTTGTGGTCAAATGTCTTGTTGTGAGAGGGTTTTAATGAAACCTGCAGCTTTAAACCTTTTCCTTTTTTTTTGCTGATCAAGATGAGACCCAGTTTGTCACACGTTTGTTTCTGTATGATAAGCACCTAAACACTTACACAGTGCATTGGAAACCTGAGTTGCCTTATAGAACCACCCTATATAAAACTTTCCAGAAGAATTCAGCAATGGTGAGGCTGTACAAATAATATGATAAATTTATGGGTAACTTTTTTCTCTGTGTTTGTGTCAGAACACATGCACAGACAAGCAACCATGCTAAAACACATTATTAAGATTGTTCTATCAATTAACCCAAATGTACCGAATGCCAGAATGAAGATTGCCTGTGTGCTCTTATTTCTGTTGCTCTTTTACCTTATGCAGCATGTACAATTTTGAGAATATCCTGTTTTAATTTTCCCATATGCCTATGCCTCATTAAGTGCACAGGGTAGATGAGTCCCCTTAGTGAGCAATTATTCAGTGTTTTATTCCAGCCTTGCTATTTAATATGAGGTTTTACACCTTATTTATTACTCATCCCTATAAATCCTGCTACAAGCATGAAGTTATTAACTTCTTTATAGACTTCTCTGTGGTACATACTATTGTGAAGCCTGAATGCTTTGCAAACAACAATGAATATATTCTCCCACTACCTCTGCAGGATAACAGTAAGAGTTATCTCCATCTTAGAGTGAGCAAGTTGAAATACAGAATTAGTAGAATCAGAACTATACCCTAAGTTCAGAGACTTAATTTTGAATATATGGGCTACTAGACTATCTACTACAGACTTTCTGTGTTGTTATTGGAACAACATATGTTTCACCCTTGAGGCTAAAATGTGCAAGTTAGATACTGCTGGAAAAAACAAATAGTTACCATGTACCTGGGGTTTGTACTGTGTTGTGGTTGCTGCCCAGATGGACAAAACAGTGTTCTTTACAGTCCACTGCTTTTTGCATTAGGGTTTTTTATTTGGTCCCCTTACACAAAATACGAATTTTTTTAAATTTTTTTTTTTTTTTTTTTTTTTTTTTGTAGCCAATAGAGGACAAACAGTGAACAATTCCAGCTCAGGGCTTAGATCATGAGCCGCTCACCCCATCTCCATTTTTTCCCCACACTGAAATTCCAGTCTCTGTTTTTGAGGTCCCCATGCTGGATCTGACTTTTATCAGTCTACCAATACCTCTGCAGCCTACAAATGCACCCAAGAAATGTGGCTTCTTACCTAAGCAAGAAAAGCACTGTTGAAAGTCAGCATTGGTGTGAGAACAAATATTTACCAACTTCCCATCAATACATTTAGGCTATAATTTAAAGAAAGATGTTCAAATATCAGAAAAAAATATGCAGTATTCTTTTATCCATAGAACGGACAAAGAAAGGCTTTTTTAAGATGCAAGTGAGTGAGATTCCAGATGAGTGAGTGTGTGTGTTGTGTCTCCAGGATCTGCAATATCTTTTATTACTGTGGGCACTAGTCCTTCCCTCCCACCTCAGCAGGTTCCTTGGTCTCATCAGGTCCCTTCCATCCCAAGCAAGGTGAGGGCAGGTGCTAAAGTATCTGTATCTGGATAGAGATTTATTTATTTTTTTGCTTCTATCTAGTGTTCAGAATTCTGAGTCTGTGTTCATGGCAGGGAAAAGGAGAGCTTTGTTCCCCCACTGGATTTTGTCAGTCAGCCACAGAAGATAGATGGATATGGGATCCAAGAGCTCTGCAAGTGTGAGCAACGATAATGTGTGCAGGACAGTTTTTGCTTAAGCAGTGTTCAGAATTTCACAATAAGTAAATAAAATTAGGGCCTCCATTTGGTAGGGGTGATTGTTGTCAACTTACAAAGTGGACAAATTTGGGAACAATTTTCCAAGAAGGTAGATGTGTAGGAAGCAAGCAATCTTATTCAACTTGTCAAATCTTGCCTAAAGGTTACAACAACTTGGTTGCTCAGAGCAAAGGGCTCAGAAAGACTATTTCAACAAGTGCAAAGTAAGATGTCTTCCCTAGTGTCATGGCTTAACCCCAGCTAGCAACCAAGCCCCACACAGCCCCTTGCTCACTCCCCCACCAGTAGAACTGGGTAGAGAATTGGAAGGGTAAAAGCTGGGAAGCTCATGGATTGAGAAAAAGACGGTTTAATAGGGAAAGCAAAGGCCACACACACAGGCAAAGCAAAACAAAAAATTAATTCACTCCTTCCCATGAGCAGGCAGGTGTTCAGCCAAGACAACAGGGCCCCTTCACATATGATGGTGATTTTGAAAGGCAAACACCATTGCTCCAAATATTCCTCCCTTACTCCTTCTCGTCCCCACTTTATCCACTGAGCTTGGTGCCACATGCTCTGGGATATCCCTTTGGTCCCTTGGGGTCACCTGTTCTGGCTGTGTCTCCTCCCAAGCACCCCCAGTCCCCTCCCCAGTGTGGCAGCACCAAAAGCAGGAAAGGCCTTGGCTCTGTGCAAGCCCTGCTCAGCAGTGACAGAAACATCTCTGTATGATCAACCCTGAGTTCAGCACAAATCCAAAACACAGCCCCATGCCAGCCACTGTGAGGAAAATTAACTCTGCCCCAGCTGAAATGAGCACACCTAGTCATGTAATTTTTAAGTGCCCACATTACAGCTTTCTGCAGTTTATACAACTGCAGAAACCATTACTGCAGAAACAATTACTGCAGAAACCTGATGCAAACATCTGGCATACATTAATGTCAATCCAGACAGTCAATGTTTAGTGTAGAAGGAATTTTGAAAAGGGGGTCTTGCAATGTAAAGTGTCTGGTAAACTTAACAATGGGTGGAGTTACCACCCATATCTGTAATATTAAATTTCACTGCTTCAAAACAGGTTGCAAGTGCTCTGTGTCCTTGCTGTATCTTGTCTTGTTACACAGAAGTAAGATCTCTAATTCTCCACGTGATCAAGACACTCATATAAAGATACACTCTGTATATAATTTTTGGGGTGTAATTTATCCGGTGGGGTTCACCAGGTGTGTGCTGGATCGTAGTTCTGTGTGTACAGGAGGAAATGCACGTGTGTGTGTGTGTGTGTATATGCAGAGAGGTGTGAGCAGGTGTGCAAGGATGCTGGTGATGCTTTCTCCATGGCTGATTCCATTCCAGAGCTGTGACTGTGTCCTGGCATTTGACAATGGCTTTCAGAGCAGAGGGTTTCACCCTGCTGTTCCACTCCCCAGTAAATAGATGCCCCTTGCTGCTCAAGGCAGTTTCTGTGCCTCCCTACACCAAAGGTGAGGACATGGCCTTGGGGTTCAGAAATTTCCCCCAGGCAAAGAGGCATGGTGTAGCCAAGGCAGCAGTGCACTGGATGTGTCAGCCTTCACACTGGCTACAGTGCAGAGACAATTTCCAAGGCAAAGAGACAATGGGACTGCATTTGGGCATTGTATCAGAGATACAGGGATGTGGAAATCCCTTCTGTGAGCTGCAGCAAAGTAAGGCAGAACAGCAGCATTGTTCAAAGTGGTGCAGCATCACTGCCAAGCTGATGGCATGGGCTGTGCACCTCAGTGGATGATTATTTGTCTGGTTGCATGAGAAGGATGAGACCCAACACCTGCCTGTGAGGTTTCTTATCTTTTCTTTGTGTTAGAGCCGGGATTAATGCACGGGATGCAGTTTTGGTGTTTGGACTCAGATGTTTATTAATTCTTACCTAAAGTACAGTCTCACGAGTTGTGAGTTCTAGCTAACAAGGTAGGAATGCCTCTAACTCTTTCCAAGGTTATTTAAGTGCTAGTCACCCAATAACAAGATGACACCTATATTATTTATACTTTTGACCCAATAATTGACCACACAAGGTCTGCAATGCAGAGTCTTTCACCCAATAAGAAGAAAACACCCCAAACCATGAAGAGGATGGTGAAGCAGAAGGTCTTAGACAATGCCTTAAATCCTCCATATTGGTTCACATATACTACTATATACTAAACCCCAGAATTCTCAGTTTCCAGAATTCCAACACCTGCCTGCATGGCCTCAAACTCTCACTTGTGTCTGGCAGGAAGGAGCTGCAGCTCTGCACACATCTGGGGCACAGCTGGGATGTCCACCAGTCACAGCCTGGGGAGGCTGAGCATCACAGGGTGCACGAGTCCCTGCAAGGTGGTGGTGCCCCAGGCCTTCAGGCACATTTCAGAAACCATCCCAAAGTGTGATGCCACCTTTGAATGACCGGCTCACTGAGAGCAAAGTGGCAAGAGTATTCATGCAGGAAGGGAGATGTTTAATAATTTCTTCACAGAACCTTCATTCTCCATGCCTCTGGAGATTGTCCCAGCTGGTGTTCTCACTTCAGGCCATAGGAAAGCCAGTGACACTTTCCTCTCCCCTGAGGCTGGTGCAGCTGCTAGGAATACCAAGGAGCCTCTCCTGGTGAGCAAGAGAAGGGATTCATGCTGAGGACTCAGGGAAGGAGAAATCCCAGCCTCTGCTGCCAACATTTTCTCTATGTTTCATCAATGATTGATCAATGTAAAATGCAGAAACAATGCAAATTTTACTTAATTTACACTTATTTAAACTACAAACTTAAATGCTTTTACTGGATTTGTCTCAGACTCATATTGAAGATTCTGACCAGGTAGTGAAGGAGAAGAGTCTTTGACAATACCCTCTAAAGGCTTTTTGAAGATAAAACTATTTTTTTTTTACAAGCAGAGTAAATTATTGAACTTTGTTCCTGGCACAGTGACTATAAAAACAGGCTGACCCTCTCACTCTATAAACCTATAGCAAATGAGAAAAATAATTGCTTTAAAGTAGATTTTTCATAAAGCATCTACGTGGGATGGCCTGAAATGAAAAGGAATTGCTTTATCTAATCTTGCCAGGAAAAGCATTTCAGCACAGAGGAGTATGAAAGTGAATACTTGACCCTCCTTGGAGGCCAGTTTCTATATGGGGTCAGGCAGAAAGACAGGATCTGATGATAGCTGATGATAAATCCAGGATAAAACACGGAGGCTGAGTGAGAGTTCAGGCTTTGTGGTTTATGCTTGAGCCTTATCACCGCCGAAAGAAAATTGAAGTGATTATATGGTACTTTGAACTTAATGGAAAGGAGGAAGATAGTGGGTGGTTGATTACATCTCTTCTTGAAGTCCTTCAAGTACAGGCCACTGCCCATTAAACTGTTGCCAAGGCAGCTTTAGCTGGGAGCTAGATAGCTCAGGGTCCCCTCTCTAGCCTTCCCTGGTAAAGATTAACTGCGTCATCTCACTTGCCTTCATCCTCAGAGCCAGTCAGAGCAAAAAGTGCTGCAGGAGATTTCTGTTCCTCTCTGTTACCTTCAGCTGGGATCCAAAGCAGGTTGCAATTAATGCAGTGGGATTCCTATGGGAATGGGACAACCTGATCCACAGGAACTGAAGAACAACGCTCCCTACGTTTCTATAAAACAAGTTGCAAGCTGCAGCTCCCCAAGAGCTCCTCAAGAATAAAATTACCAAGAATTACTGATGCTTTTCGGGAGAACCTCACACAGTGTTGAGGCCTGATTCACATCTGGGAATGTTTGTGCCTGGCAGGATGCAGCATGCAAGGAGCAGCCAGAGACGTGCATGCTGGGCACCCTGAGGTGCTGCAGGAAGGTGTTTTCCTGATGGGACCTGGTGTAAAGACATTGCTAGGAACAAAGGTGGCAAGGTGTTAGCCACTACTAATAATAAAACAACTTGTTACACAAGTTACGCTGCTGCCACTAATTCAGACAGATTATAAACTTGCCTGTGATGGAATTCTGAGAGTCATAATCACAGAATCACAGAATTTCTAGTTTGGAAGAGACCTTCAAGATCATCGAGTCCAACCTATGAAACTGTAATGAAACTGTAATGAAACTGTAATGAAACTGTAGCAGAGTGGAGAGATAGCAGAAAGAGGAGGAGTGATGATAGTGACATTGTGATTAAATCACTGCACTTTCCTGCCCTGGGGTCACTGTGTAGGGCCAGCTCAATGCCCAATAATGGCACTTATTGTCAGTATTAAGGTTGTCACTGAAGATGCTACAGATGGTTTCCAGTTTCCTCTATGGTTCTGCAGGGGTGTTGTAGGTCTCCACAGAAAAATGCTGTCCTGGGAGAAAATAAAATTGAAGCTTGTGCTAGGGTCCAAATCACTGAGAAAAAGTGCCCAGCATCCAAATGACTGTGCATAGAACAGCTTTGTGCTGATGCAGGCAGAGCCCTAGTGCTGGAGCTGATGCACAGACAGGTATCAGAGCTTATCATGAGTGGCAACAGCAAAGATTAAAGCCTGTCAATCAGAGACAGCAAATGTTAATGCCTCCACTTCCACACAAGAAAATCAGAAGTAATGTTGATCTTGCTAGCATTGGGTTGTCCTGTTTGTGAAAGACTTGAGGTGATCAGTCAACAGTGTCCTCTTGCCTCCTGTTTCATAAGAAGGGCAAAAACCCCACTTGTGCTACATTTCATTACAAGAAGAGCTGAAGTCAGGAATCCAGTGGGAACTGTATTGTTCTTCCACTGCAGAAATACATGGAAAAGAGAGAGACTTCCGGCCTGGATATAAGTGAACTCCAAGTTTAGCCACAGGAAGCAGGCACTATTATATAATTCAGCCAGCCAAGAAGATACATATAAGGCAAAATTCCTCTCCGTTCAGAAATAGAAAAATCTCTTCCAAGTGGTATATTTTTGGTCTGTTCCCAGTAATAGTGACAAACGTGTCACTATTTTTGTCACTTTTTTTGGTGGAAGAAAGTGTGTCTGGGAGCTGTATAGGTGGGGGGAAATAATGACAAAATTTACCAGTTTTCAAGCTCCCCAATTGTGACCTGTCATATGCAGGCATACATTCTGATTTTTAGGTATTAAAAGAAGGCAGTTCTTTAAAAAAGGTACAAAAGGAATGTATATGCATGTATACACATAAGCACGTATGAAAAAGATGGTAGAATAACTTCAAAACAGGGTTTAGATAGTGAAGCCAAAGAGCGAGATTTTTTATGGAAGACCCAAACCTAAGTCCTACTTAGAATCTTTTCTGGACTTTATGGAAAAGGTGATGCATACCTAGATTCATGTTCAAATGCCCTGACTCAGTAGTTAACTAAGCGTGGCTCACAAAGCCTGACATGCCTGATGGGATTTTACTACTCCTCCTCATATTTTGCTCCAGATAGAAGCTTAAAGTCACAGCACCAGGACAGTGGCTCATCTCTATTGAGTTTTTTATTTTTACAGTCACCTTTGCACTTCCAGAGAATGTTCACCTATCTTGACTCCTGGAATCCAACACGTACTATCTCCTTTTAAAAAAAAAAAAAANTCCCCCTTTTAAAAAAAAAAAAAAAAAAAAAAAAAAAAAAAAAAATCAGGTGTTTGTGAAGCTGCCATGGCCCTGGGCCCCATTAAGTTAAGCAATGTGTCATAAATTCCAGAGGTGTTCCAGGGTGTTGTCATTGTAGCAAGAGCTTCACCTTGGCACAAGGGTCACAGGAGCCACAAGGGCTCTGTGGATTAAAACAACCCACATAAGAGTGAAAAGTTGAAGAAGGAAAGGTGAAAGACACTTCTTTGTTTTCTGGTGGCACCTTTGCAGTGCTGGGTGCTTCTGTGCCCACACAGAGAAGGTTGTCACTAATCTCTTCCCACCCTGGTGGTTGGGTCAGGCTCCCACAGTGTGCAGCCTCTGAAGGTGGTACAAGAATTTCTACCTGAAGCCCACCCAGGGCTTTGATCTTGCTTTTCCTTGTGAGTTGTTCTGATGTGAGCTTTTCCAATCAAGCTCTGTGCTCAAAAGCTTTCTACTGCCTTGGAAAATACTCCCCAGAGCATCCATGTTTTTGGGATATCCCAGCTCATCCCACTGTTGTGGCAGCCTGTGGGTGTTGTGTGTGTAGGCAGTAGGTCCAGGTGCTGGGGATGTTTGGGGTGCAGGGGTCCCACACACCCAAGCAGTTGGGTTTTTGCTGCACTGATCCCCAGGGCTGCTGCATTTGTGCTCTGTGTGACACATTCCAGGGCAGCCAGGGCTCTCCTCTGGATGCACAGTAGGTGGAACAGCCCCATAATGTTCCCTTTTAACATTTTCCTTGTTAATGTATTTCAGCTTCTTCTAAACCATGTTTGTACCCAATAAACTCAGAATTATTTGGCTTTAAGGAGTTTGCTCAGCTTACCTGCTTCTTTCTTTATATTTGACTTATTCCTGGATCTGCAGGACTCCTCTTTGTTTATCTACACCTGCTGAGCCCTGTTACACAAAGGCAAACAGGAAAATGAGTAGGTGTATGGTGAGTGAACTCCTGCATCAAACTGGCATTTGTAATCACTTTGTCATTTCCTAATGGGAGGATAATGAAAAGTGGAGCATTAAAGTCAGTGAAAAAAATCAGGATAAGAAATCAAGCCCTGAAACAGGAATGATATTTCTTAAATGCATGTTGCCAGCTGTAAAATAATAACAATCTTTGTGGTCTTGTTACATGTTGATGATAAACACATCTCATAGAGAGGAAGATAAATGGGACAAAATTACTTCTACAGTGGGCTCTCTGATTCTTGAGATTTTGTGGGATTTGAAAACTGTTTTTCACTCTTAATGGTAGTTGTTTACCCTTTTTTTTCTGTTTTAAATGTTGAAGGATGGAAAGGAACATCTGAACTACTTGGCACTCATAAGTCCCATTGGCTTAATCTGGTCACAAAGATTACAAGCTCCACCAGCTACACCAGGAGAGCTTGTAAATCTTCCAAGTTAAATGAAGAGATTAGGTTTGCTGAACATGCAAAAACCTATCATCTCTGCCAGTGGTGCTGTTAAACTCTTTGATCCACAGCTGTTTGGCCTGAAATCTCTCACAAGCAAACTGATCTTCATTCTCTGTCCTGCCTTTTGCCAGATGCAATCCCCAGAAGCATCTGAAGCTCGAAGGAGCCCAAATTCCTGTGACTGGGATCTCAGTGTGTGAAGGTGCACAGGGTGGGGTTTGTGCCACCTTGGTGTTAGCTCTCAGACCCAGGGTTTGTCATCTCAGATGGCTGTGCAGCTCTGTCTGTAACCAGCAGGGATAGCTGTGAAGGCTGCTCTCATTGTGGGACACTGATCCTGTTCTACCTGGAATGCTGAACCTCTCCTTTCACTGGCTGTGGAGACACCTGGAAAACTGGCTTTGACTTGATGCCCCATGGGTATCTGGTGTGAAGAATTTCACCCAAAGGGCTAATCCAAATGATGGACAGATTAAATGGACAGATGGGCATCTATTTCCACACCCATGTGTGTATGGGGTTCACTACCTCTGTGTCTTTGCTTGTAGGTCCTCTGAGGATGTGATCCAAGCCTCATACTGCCATGTGATTCTCTGTACAAGGGCACAAGTATTTCCATTCCAGGTCTTCTGAGGAATTATCATCTGTTTATAACATGAGTCACATGACAGGTTGCATTCCTGCCTCCAGAAAAGGGCTAGCTGTTCCTTTTAATTGACTGTTTCAGTTTCTTAAGGGAACAAGGCTCATGCTCTTTGCTCTGCCTATCTATCTTCGCAGACAACCCCTTTTAATAAGCTCATTTCCTCTGGCTTTCTTCCTCCACAGCCTCACAAAGATTCAATTTTCAGATGCTAAGTGGCATGACTTGAACACAAGAGGTGAACTATTTCCATTCCCCAGATTCACCTACAGTTTATGGGTTAGGACTCTTATGAAATGTCAGACTAACAGAGGTCTGAGCTTTCCAGGCTGAGGAGAGTACTCAGCCCTCCTCAGCCTTTGCCTGGATGGTTACTTTAGAAATTAATCCATCATATAAAAAGCTCACTAGGATCTCCCTCCTCATGTTCTTTGACTAAGAAAGCACAGCCTTGGATCTAGCCTTCAATGTAGGATTCACATTTCCTACAGACAGACCTCTGTTACCTGTACCCAGTGGTTTGTTTTAGGTTCCTAAATCCAGATATGATGACAGATTTGATTTCAAACCAACCTCTCTGATTACTGCTTCCTTCTATCTCAATGATGTCTCTTCATACCTTTCCAGGTGTGACAGGTGAGGAAGTCCAAACTCTGTAGAGAACAGGAGGTACCTTACCAGAGACAGAGGCAGGCACCAGTGGGTGTACACCTTCCCTCAGGTCCAGCCACCTCAGAGATTTCTGAGGAAACTGGGACTAGAAGATAGGAAGATATAAAAACAAGGATAGCTATTTTATCAACCCGAAATGAACACTGGGGCTGTGCAGCCAACCAAACCTTATTATTATTATTATTATTATTAATGCAATCACATTAGAGCTCTTGGTTTGCTAAACAAATTGAACGCTCTGAGAGTCTTTGCACAGAGTAAAATTTTTCATCTTGCCTCTGCCATGTGAATTTCTTTCTTCAGGATGTGAGCTTTTTGCCTTATTCTTGATATTCCAATTAATGTGCTGTGCAAGAACATTTTGCTATGTCTATGGAAGTATTTTCCCTAACAATGTCTATGAAGACATTTGCATTTTGTACAATCCTATGACCCTGGGCTCTTGTAGTTACTCCTGTAAGTGAATAAAGCTATCCTTTCTTTCTCCTTCTCTTTCACTTTCCCAGGTTCTTGGAGAGATGTAGTAGCAAACCTCCAGACTACTGAAGAAATCCTCCTGTTAGATGTTAAAGACAATGTCTTGAAATGAGTGTTAAACTTCACTATTTTTCCAGATCTGTAGGTTATCTGTTTCTACCTGTACCATGTTCAGATGCCTTTCTGTGCCATGCTATCTCCTGAAAATATCTAAAGGGCAAATTTCCTTTATACACACAGATATTTCTTCAACCAAAGTCGTTTATGGAGACAGCTGTGAAAAGATTCTGGTTCCCAGGAAAAGCTGCAAATTGTCCTTTAATACAATTGCTTGCCATCTCCTTTTAGAGCAGTTTCTGAATTATTTTCTACAGATAGTGTGTTTTTCCTTTTCGAATTTTCCATTTTACATAGTGATTTCACGTATCACAAGTGCTTCTCAGATGTTTCTACAGCTTCACTTGGCTGCAAATACCTTTCTTAAAGCAATCATCAGCACTCTTGCAAGCAGAAGCTTTAGGCTGGCCTGGTACTCTCCAGCTGGCAGGCAGAGGCTGCTGTCCTTTCTTTTATTTTGCATTAATCATCATATCATTAATTATTCCTTGCACTTAAAATCCTTCATATACTCTTGCATACTATTACAATCAAGCTAACAAGCCTTTAGATGCAAGTTCACTTTCTTCATTATAGTTACTATATTTACTCTTCCCAAGTCATGTGGATCCCTCTCCTGCACAGCTTGACAAAATTACATGGACTAGCTGCCAGCTCTTCTAGTGTCCTGTAGTGAAGGATCTCTGATGGCTGAGCACATCCAGCTCTCAGAGTTTTGTTTCTCCCCTGAGGAAGGATTTTCAATTTCCTGACACTCATCCCATATCTGTCCTCCTTTTCTCCAGAGTTTAATGTTCTTACAGAAAACCAAAGCTGAGCTTCACTTAATGTTTTCACACACCTATGCCAGCATTAATCCTCTCAGGATAAAAACATCACTTCTTTTATTGTCTAGAATATTTTTATTTCGATAGCTAAATAACTTTTTATGATTTCCTTTTATTATTACTATTTAATTTCCTCTGCAAACTTCTAACTTGGTTTGATTTTTGGCAGTGTTTACCCCAGCCCTTTACTTCCTGGCCTCTGAAACTGTGTTTTCTTTGTTGATTAACTGTGCTGGACTTTATAGGGATCCATTATGGTCTATAGCCCCTTCCTACAGGTTTTCCTCCTTTTCTTCTGAAGTGAAGTCCAGAGGGTTGCTTGCAGCTTTTATTGAATATAAATTATAGGTCTCCTTCAGCTGAAGTACCTCACAACTCTTTGGACTCACTGGACTCACTAATCAGTTCACTTTCTGAAAACTTTTCTTTCAGAACTGTAAATCTGACTTGTTTTCATATATGCCTCCATTTCATCTAAAAGCTTGGCTGATGGCTCAGTTTAGCTCTGAAATTATTGTTAGTCTTTCCACTGGCTGTAGAAAGTTGGATCAGTCCTGTTTAAATGTTCTCTAGGGCTGAGGGTGTAAACACAATGTTATGGGCCATGGTTTCAGCTGGTTTAAATTGCTAAAGCTCTGCTGGACTCTGGCCAGTCAAGAGGAGTCTCTCTTGTCTAAGAAGCTGCAGTTTTCATCAAAGTATTTTGGAAGCAACTGCAGTCTCTTAAATTACTAGAAAAGAGATGTTTTTGCCATCTTTCCACAGAAGAAACTGCAATGAGATCTGTGTTCTCACACTGTTTGTAGTAGTCTCCAAATTAATTTACTGTACCTGTCACAATGTATTATTAATGCCTTCCATGTGCGTTACCTCATCTGAGAGCCTCATCTTGTTGCACGGAGCAAATGGCAGGGAAAAAAAAAAAAACCCAATTGGTACAATGTGTACAAAGGTCCAAACCTTTGGATTGATTCAGTTCTGCACGGCTGTGCTCTCCCAGTCTCCTGCTTGCAGTGATTGCAACAGTTCAGAGAGCTGCAGCAGCAGAGAGAGACTGAGGGACAAGTGCCAATCTCCAGAATCTCCAGAGTGCTGAGCAGAGCAGGCTACAAAGGGGGCATGTTGGGGAAGATTATACAGGGAAACCTTATAGATATGATTGCTTGGCAGGAGATCCTGAAAACATTAAGTCTGTCAATGAAATAGAGATGGTAGCGAGTTTTGAGATGTGAGAAAGGCACCCAAAAGACAGGATATTGTGCAACAACCCTGGCAAACAAAGGAATGCCAAAGAATTTAGGGGGAAGGGGTTCCTGCCAGTGTGGCAGGAACAGGGTAGCTTAGAGATTATCTTTTAAGGTTTAGAATGTAGCCCCTATGGTAATTTAGCAGTCCCTATAGGCTGTATGTAAATGTAGTAGGATTTGTGTCCCGTACCGGTTGGCTACTGTAAGTTAGAATATTCAACAGAGAAAGAGATAAAACTGTAAAGAAACATGAAATAGCCCTTCTTGATGACCCTCTCAGCTGGATGCTGGCAGCTGGGAGCAGGGCTCCTTCCACCCTCAGCCTTGCAATAAACCACATGTCTCAAGAGCAACCCTGTCCTCCAAAGATCTCATCCTTGGCACTCGATTGCTTTTACAGGGGCAGAGGCTGGTTATCAAACCAAAGTTTGATCAGGTGGTGGCGTCCTGAATTGGACAGCAAGATTACACAGTCTGAGGGAGTGAGACCCTGATTGCATCCTCCCCTACACTGCACCCCACCACATCTCTATCACCAGATGTGTCTGAAAACATGCCAGAGGAGAGGAGGAAGGGAAATCCAAAGGACCGTGGCACAAGCGAAGCATGCCTGTTACCTCTGAGGTCACTTTGTATCTTAGGGCAAAACAACACACTTCTGTAAGGTTAAAGGTGATTTTTTTCCACACGAGGTCAGAATAATGACAAAATGTGCAATGGCTTTCTGCCACCCACCACCCAACAGGAACAACTTCCTGATAGTGTGCTGTTACTCCCTCAGTAATAAAAAAGCATTAGCTGATGCTAAATAGCTGCTCACACTTGACATACTTTGAGGTATTTGTGTGTGGCTCCTCTGCACTGGGATTTAAACAAAGGGAGGTATGAACTCCAGTTTGTCCTTTCCTTCCTTCATCTCCCAGTTTATATCTACTCTGCAACCTTACCAGACTTACCAGGGGCTGCTTCATTAATTTTAAGAGGCAGGCTAAGAAAGAAAGCATGGTCTCAGGGTTTACCTCCCTGGCACAGGAGCATAAGTACCAGCCACTTCATTTTTGCAGGTGTAGACTACAGAGGAAATAAAAAAACCCCAGCCATCTTTCTATTTTTAACTCTCTGATAAACAGTGTGTCATTTCAGACTGATTGCAAGCCCAGCTGCTGAGCACTGTGCTGATGGAGAATGGAGTGCTGCAGGGCAGGAGGAGGGGGCTGGAGGCTCCTCCAGCAATGCAGAGAGGAAAACAGAGGCAAAGATGAGTCCCTAAAAAGCAGGGATATGTCCTTTCAGTGGTGGATCCCCACTCAAACTCTATATACTTCACTGTAGTCAGAGAAGAACAGAGGCTGAGCTGAAGAGAAATAATGGAGCCTGAAAATGTGTCCATTTCCAAATTGTTATTTTCTTGAGGAATACAGTTTCTTGTTAGTCTGGTGCCACTCAAACCACTCCAACACCAAGCTCAGCTCTCAGTGGTTGTGTCCACCTCTCAGCATATGCTGTCTCTCTGGGGCACTGGTCACACACAGTTTCTTCAACACTGAAAATCCTCAAAATAGAGAGGAGTCATCGAAACTCAAACAGTCCTTGATCCAGCATAGTTTATACTGAACTGATTTCTGACATTGGTTTTAGGTTGTTTTAGATTGTTATTGGTTATTTAGATTATTTAGATTATTAATATTTAGATTATTTTAGATTATTAACCCTAAATTTCTATTTGTGCACCTTACCATCTCCTTCTGTCTTATGTGAAAAATACTGTTTCCTCTTTGGAGGTAAAATTCTAGATACATAGAGCACACTAAGGCAAACAGGTCATCTTAGTTATATTTAGGCTATAGCAGTCATTAGGGTTGGTTGTTTTGGTGGGGTTGTTGGGAGGGGTTTTTTTGTGTTCTTCTTTTTTTTTTTTTTAATTTTGATTAGTTTGGTTTCAGTCATTGCACACATGCATATATAATAAATTTTAGCCTGCTGACATGGCCTTACCTTCCTTAGTTGCCTTCTGCAGGTTCTGTAGAGGTAATCCATACATTCCTTGGGGTTTCTGGGGTCCTCAGTCTAAAGAAAGCACTCACTGTACTATGCAGCAGCAGACATGACTCTTCAGTATGCTGTGGTTCTGGATGCAATGCAGCAGCAGCAATGCAGAAATCTGAATTTTAACCCCTTTTGGAGGGTAAAACACTGAGAAAAAATGAAGAAAATTATATCCTTAGGATTTATCAAACCTAGATAATTTGGGAGACTAGGAATGTCTGACAAAATGGAAAATTAATTGCTTGATGTGCTTGTTTTGGGATCTTGGTGTGAGGTATGTGGGGGACTGTTAGTGTCTAAAAGGTGAAAGTGGGAATTTAAAATTCTAATAGGTATTCCTACACTTGTGTTGATTTTTTCCATCTTCACTGCGATGCCTTGTAATCTGCTTATATCTTAATGTATATATGTTAATGCATGTAATACTTATGTATATTCTGTAATATGCATGGAGTTTAGCCTGATATTTTCTGCCAAGCAGCTTAATCCAGTTTGGAAAAACCAGCAGAATACACCACAGTTAGTACTGTGCTGGCTGTTTCCCACCGAGTATCATGCATTTTCTTCCTGCTCTTCAGCCAGAACAAATATATCAATTCTTCCATTTTCCCACACTGGTGCCAGCTGCAGTGCCAGAGAAACATGCAGCTCTCAAGTAGAGCAAATGTGTCTCTCAGGCTGAAGGCTTACCAGGTGATGATGGCTGGACAGTACTGCCCCCAAAGCCTTTGGGAAGCAGTGGGACCATGGAGCCTTGAGCACTCTTGGCAGAGGCTGAGTGGAGAATGCATCAAATCCTGGCTAGAGCACTCCTGTCTTCTCCTGTCCATAAGGAATGTTAAAACTGCCCTTTCTCCTCAAACAATTGCTTTTGTTTTGGGAAGACACGAAAATGTTAGTACGCTCTCATGTGGTCAGCAAACAACCCTCCTTATTTTACAGTTCACACCCAGAAGTAGCTCTTGGAAGGGCAACAAGTCACTGTGGTGTAAGGGTGTGAAATGGCAGTGCTGAGAAAACACAACATGCTCCTGTCTGGTGGATGTCTGCAAAAGCACAAGGTAGACCCTCACCCTAAGGAACAGGGTGATTTTCTTTCTTTGTGTTATGATGTGGGGTCTAGAGAGCTGCCTGCAAGCTCATCTGGTCGTGATGGCAGTTTGAAGCCTCAAAATCCATCTCTGATGTCCTTTATTGTCCTGTTCCTATAGATTGCTGTGATGCTGTCATGTTGCTTTTTACATGGATGGTATTGGTACAAATTTTATGGTGGAAATTTCCAGCTGTCAGGCTCTATCTGGACTATTGTCTCAAATGGATATTCTAATGCCTCATTTTTGTCAGCATCTATTGCTAGACAGCATTTTATGAAAAAAACCCAATTATTTTGATATGGGAATTCACTAACTAGTAGACTAATTTATCTCATTAAGATTTGGCTTATTATTTTACATCTTTCTTGCTCATGAGGAAAGCTATTATGACTCTGTAAAATTTCTCATGTGCCTACTCTCAGTGTAGAACACAGCATCTGAACACAGTAACAAGCAAACTTTACTATCCATCTCCTTCATGGCCTTGTGCTTATTCATAAGTCTGAGATAAAGAGAGGAGGAGGCAGTCAGAGAACTGCTGAGCCATTTGGATGTTCATAAATCTCTGGGCCCAGATGGGATCCATCCCAGGGTGATGAGGGAGCTGGCAGATGAGCATGTGAAGCTGCTCTCCATCATTTACCAACAGTCCTGGCTCACTGGTGAAGTTCCAGGTGACTGGAAGCTGGCCAGTGTGACACCCATTCACAAAAAGGGTGGGAAGGAGGATCCTGGTAATTACAGGCCAAGTCAGCCTGACCTCAGTACCTGGCAAGGAGGTGCGGGGCTGCAGTGCAGCGAAAGCTCGGAGCAGCGCTGGAGGAAGAGCGGGGATGGGACAGCAGCAACCCGGCTCCCAGCAGGGCACAGAGGGACAGCTCAGGATCCTGGGCACTCAGCAAATGGTGATAGGTCCCTCTTTTAGTGAGGTGGGTGTTAATAAGGTCCCAGTTCAGTGGCTGCTCTTACAAGCA
>VWYP01019652.1:55792-106613 GCA_013400435.1 Pycnonotus jocosus
CTCTTTTAGTGAGGTGGGTGTTAATAAGGTCCCAGTTCAGTGGCTGCTCTCACAAGCAGTGGGTCACCCCATGGCAGAAGAAGCAGTTCTGGGCTGGGCTCTGGCAGCAGCAGCAAATTCCCTTCCCAAGCTCCAGCTCCAGCTGCCCTCTTCCAAAAACTGAGCATGAGAGACAGCTAGCAGCTGCCCAACCCTGTCACTTGAGGCTTGGCCACCTCCCTATTGCTTCAAGTACCCAGCCATCAGTGCTTCCTACCAACTCAACGGGAAAAAAATTCTACAAGTAAAAAGGAAAGAAACCCAACCCCCCAACACCTAGAAAGAAAATTGTGCACACTTTCTATTCTTTCTGTTTTGCTGCTATTTTATTCTGGTCCTGAAGGACCCCTGTGGAACCCCACTAGTGACAGGTCACCAGTCTTGTGTCACACCATTCACTGTAACCCTTTGGTGTCCAGTCCACCAGCTGTTCACCCATCACACATGAAGTGTCCAGAAGGATTCTGTCAGAGATAGTATGGAAAACTTTACTGACATCCACATATATTACATCAGCTGAGTTCCCTTGATCAGCTAGGTGGATTATCCAGTCACAAGAGGAAATCAGATTCAACAAGCAGGACTTTTCCCTCATGAAGCTATGCTGGCTGTGACTGATGGCCTGCTCTTCAGGAGTTTCTCAATACCTCCAGAATAATCTTCTCTGTACTTTTACCAGGCACTGAAGTGAGACTGACAAGCGTGTAATTTCAGGGTGACTCCTCTTGAAAATTGGTACAACAGTAACCAGCTTCCAGTTGACTCAGATCTCTGCATATTCTCAAGAGCATTCAAAAATTACTGAGATAGACCTTGTGATTACATCAGCCAGCTTTTTGTGTATTCTCAGATGAATCCCATCAAAACTATTAATATATTAGTGATTATTAACCCCTGCTTAGACTGTTAGGTTCTTACCTCTTCAGTTGAACCACTAGGAAATGAGCACTGAGCTCACTGCATTGAGGCAAGGTCTAAAATCTGACATCAAGGTCAGATGTGATTGGGCCTGACTGGTTAATCCCACTTGTGCTGATGGGAGATCAGACACTGGAAAATGAAGGATTCACATGCACTCACTGCTGTGAACAAGTCTTCAGCAGGATGTCAGCTATGAAAGGAGTAAAACTCTGTACTGGAGTGATTATTACTCTCCCAGACCAGTATGTATGACTGCCTGAGAGCAGTTTACACTCAAGGGGCCTAACAAGGATCTCACTCCCGTGCAAATTGAGTCTGCTTTGAAGTCAAGGAAATTCCATTAGCAGTGAACAAGCGTGAGATCAGAATCAAACACCAAAGAGTTGTGATCTTCCTACTGCTAAGAGGCAAGCGTAGAGACCGCATTTTTCAGAGCTTGCTGCTGTGTGAGCTGACGTTCACTTTGCATAATTATAATTGACTACAGCCATACCCAGGGAAGGGAGTGGTGACATTCAATGCAGGCACACACAGACGAAAAAGCCAAGGGCAGATGCCTGCAGAATATTGATAACAGTGTAATGCTGGTTGGCAGAAGAGTGGATGTGTAGCAGCAAATCTCTGAATCTCATTCACATGCACTTTGAAGGCCATTGGCACAGCTGGATATGGAAATTAAAAAGAATTATAACTCCATGGTTTCTGTCTCCTTTCGTCTGGGTTTTTCTTTCAGACCAAATGCTGCACATGTGCCAAAGAACCAACATCGAGTAAAGAAGTGCAAGCATGAAGACAGGGTCACCTTTTCATTTTTTTTTTTTTTCCATATGTGGATTGTGAGAGAAGGCATGCTGTTGCATGACAGAGTATCAGGGAGGATCAAAGTCACGGTGGCAAAGCACAAGCATGGAAAGCACGAGCATGGGAAGGTCAGGTGCGGTGCTGTCTGAACAGCCTGCTCAAAACACAGCAGCTTTAGGGTTGTCAGAAGCCACACAAATCACTGAGTAGGTAAGTTTGAATGCTCTGCCACCCTGTTCCTGCACAGACAGCTCCTGGCCAGTGTCCCTCCTTTATGCCCATTGTGGGAGGTGGGAGCACTTCAAGCCAAGGCAACATATTTTCTGGGCATTTTATAACTCAGCACCAGGGACTCCTGGTTCCTGATTGCTCTTCTCTTGCATTAGCCCTCCTGTCAAATGTCACAGTTGGGAGATTTGGGGAAGAGTTTCGTTCTGTCTGTCCATATTTTTTTCTCATTTCTTCTCCCCAGAAACTTAAGAAAATGAAATGCTGGGCTCCTCTCCCTTTGCAGATGACCATAGCCAATACAAACACCAGATACTGGCTTCCTCATCTGGAGCTCCTCCATTTTGGCAGAGCTGAGGCTGCTTGCTGATGTTCCCCTGCAGGGAGGGACCTCTCTGTTTGTGGGATGCTAGAAGTGTTTGGTAATGGCAATGGTTAAAGCACCATTGTGTACACCTCATTTTAACTCACAAGAAATAGTTTTTCTCTTGAAAGGGGCAGTGACAGCATATTAGATTATCCTCTAGATTGTTTTAGTAGTCTGAGGCTCATGTTAAAATAGCCTGTTTTGAGAATCATTTGAACATAAAGAGCTTTTAACATATCCTTTATTCTCCTCAGCTTTGTTGAGGAACAGATACTGTCATTTAGGCTGACACATTTGCTCAGGAATTAAGAATGGAAGTCTTTACATTATGCCAGTAACATGATGCAAAATCAAGGTTATCCAGCTGAAGTCAACTCCTTTTCTTAGCTCTCAATTATGGTCTAGAGATCCTTGTGTTTTCTTTCTGCTACACAAAGCAGTCATTCTGACACCCAAACCCAGCATCCCACTGGGGTGTGTCTCTGTCACTTCTGCTTCTGGTCCAGCCCTGGAGTGGCTGAGGAGGTCATGCAATTACAGAATCATTGAGTGATTTGTGTTGGAAGAGACTTTAAAGATAATCTCCTTCTAACTCTCTCCCATACCTTCCACTAGACCAGGTTTCCCAGAGCCCCATCCAACCTGGCCTTGAACACTTCCAGGAATGGGGCATCCATGACTTCTCTGGGCAACACCTTCAGTGCCTCACTACTCTTTCAATAAAGAGTTTCTTTCAGGCAGATAATCTAAAATAATTTCCAGTTCTCTTATCAATACCTGCCCTTGTAAGAATTCTTCTCCAGCTCTCTTGAAGTGCTAGAAGGTATTGTAAGGTCTCACCAAATCTTTATGTTTTTCAGGCTTAGCAACCTCCACTGGATCAGCCCATGCTCCTAGGACTCATTCTTATCACTCTGATCGTCATGACTGCCTTCTTGACTCATTCCAATAAATCCATGTCCTTCTTTTGTTTTATATCCCAGAGCTGCTGCAGCCCTGCAGGTGGGGTCTCAGCAGAGCAGAGCAGAGGGGCAGAATCCCCTCCCTGGCCCTGCTGCCCACACTGCTCTGGATGCAGCCCAGGACACATTTGGCTCACTGGGCTGGGAGTGCCCATGGCTGGGTCATGGTCAGTTTCTTGTCAACCAGCAGACAAGTCCTTCTCCTCAAGTCTGCTCTCAATCCAGCCTCCATTCAACACATATTTGTGTTTGGGATTGTCTCTACCTGTGTGAAGGAGCTTTCACTTGGTTCTCAGCACGTGCAAAGGCTGGGGGGCCACAAAGAAGGGCAGCCAACATCCAATGTCCTGCAGCTGTGAATAGTCATGAGGCTCCTGCCTTCACCAGTTTGAATCTTTTATAGCCAGTGAGAGATGGTGGCTTTCCTTGCTAAGAGTAGAAATACTGAAGGGGCTGTGGGATAGTAACAACAGTGCATGGTGTGAAAAACAAGACTACTAAACACTCCTGTCATTGTGCATGTCACCATGGCTTTGAAATGGGTGATGCCACAGAGTGGGCATGTGACCCAAGACCCATGATGATCATCAAAGGACAGGCACTGCTGCCACCCTGTCACCCAGCAGAGGAAAGGACAGGCACGGGGGAGTCCTGGGGAAAGAGCTGATGGTACAGGGATAAGGATCTGCCTTTGCTCACTGGTCAAGGGCTTCATTTCAGAGAAGATCAGTAAGAAACTAAGAGCCCATATTGAAAGAGAAATTGAACCAAAATGATAGGTTGTGTTAATTTTGGCACTGACTTGGAGAATTTATCAGGAGTGGGGCATCAGAGGAATTGGCTGTAATTTTGTCACATTTTCTGAAGCATGGCACTGTGTAAATTATTGAAGAAAGAAACATTTATTTCTGCTGTCACCATCCTAAAATACCAGGCCACTGGGAGTGCTCTCACTGCAATTTATGATCCCTCAAATGAAGATCAAAACGTGATTAAAAAAGAGTCCAACAGCAGATCAGAGGAGAGTGAAATCTAGCTGAGAGGCAGCTAGAGTCTCTTTGTACTCATGTGCCCACTTGAAGTCAGCTAAACACCACACAGTCTGGCTGGGGCTCCTAGACAGGAATATTCATCTGCAGAATTCAGCTTTCCTTATGCAGGATTTTTCTATTTTTTTTTTCCATCCAAAAAGTCTGCTTGTTAATAGTCTAGTGACCTGACATGACAGTGAGTGGTTTTGCCTTTAGTGAGCTTCTTTAGACAGAACTGAAGTTTGTCTGTCTCAGCCCAATTCCACACAGGACTGCCACCCTCCTACAAGCAGCCTCAATTGCAAGAGGAAAGTTTCAGAGTGTCCTGCTTCTTCCAGTCCATCCATTTACATGAAAGTTCAGGGGGTATCTCACACTACATTTTTTTCTTTTTTCCTTTGAGGAGTCTTTCTAGCTAGTAGGAGCAACAACAACAACAATGGTGCTGGCACTTTTACAAATAGGATGATGTTGAAAAAGTAAAATCCACTACCCAAACTACTTTCAGTGAAACTGATTCCTTCCTCAATTAAAACATAGATGCTAAGATGTTCTGCAGAAATGCAGATGAAGGTGGGATTTTATATCCACTGGGATATCCACTGTGGTTTGCTGTTATAATGAACTGTTCCCAGTGACTCAGAAAAAATGAAGGTTGGGGGCAGCCTTGACAGTAATGACCATAAGATGGTAAAGTGCAGTATGGAATGAAGAGGTAGCAGGACAGTGAGCAGGATTACAACCATGGGCTTCAGGAGAACTAACTTTTGGCTCCTTAGGGGTCTTTTTGGAAGAATCCCATGGGAATAGACCCTTCAGGCAAGAGGAGTCCAAGAGTGTTGGTCAAAATTCCAGGATCACTTCCCCTGGGCCCATGAACAATGCCTCCCAGTGAGACAGAAATCAGGACAAGAGGGCAAGAAACATCCATGCATGAGTAAAGAACTCCTCTCACTACTCAAGTATAAGCAAGAAATACACAGGAGGTGGAAGAGTGGTCAGGCACTTGGAGTGAATACAGACAGGTGATCAGAGTAGGTAGAAATGAAATTAGAAAGGCTGAGGCCCACCCAAAATTAAATCTGGTCAAGGACAAAAAAAGGGCATTTTCAAATACATCAATAACAAAAGGAAAACTATGGGCCTATTACTAAAAGAAGAGGGGATCCTGGTAACAGAGAGCACAGAGGAGACACGAATTGTTGAATGCCTTCTTTGCTTTCCTTATCTTTATTGATAAGACCAGCCCTCAGTATTCTCTGACCCAGGAGTCCAGGGCAAAGGAATGTTGGAAGGAAGACTTTCCCTTGATCAAGAAGGATTAGGTTAGAAGCCATCTAGGCACACCAGACATTCATAAGTGGGGCCCTGAGCAGATGCATCCACGAGTGTCCAGAGAGCTGGTGGACACCGCTGCAAGGCTGCTCATGATCATCTTCCAAAGGTCATGGAGATCAGGAGAGGTGCTGAGCACTGGAACAAAGAAAACGTCACCCTGGCCCAGAACTGTTTAATTTGTTAATTCATGACTTGTGAGAAGGGACAGGTGTCTCCTCATCAAATTCACTGAGGACACAAATCTGGGAGGAGTAGCCAATACCCTGGGGTGCTCAGAAGGGCCTTGGCAGGTTCTAGAGATGGACAAAGAACCATCTGAAATTCAGCAAAGGCAAATGCAGGGTCCTGCTCCTGGGGAGGAACAACCCCAGACACCAGCACAGCTTGGGCTGACCTGCTGGGGAGCAGCTCTGAGGAGAAGGACCTGGGGGTCCTGGTGGACAGCAAGCTGTCCATGAGCCAGCAGTGTGTCCTGGTGGCCAAGGACAATGGGATCCTGGGGACATTAGGAAGGGCATTGCCAGCAGGTCATGGAAGGTGATCCTGTCCCTGTACTCAGCCCTGGTGAGGCCTCACCTGGAGTGCTGTGTCCAGTTCTGGGCTCCTCAGGATGAAAGAGACACATGGAGCTCCTGGAGTGGGTCCAGGAAGGCAACAAAGTTGACTGAGGGACTGGAGCATCCCTCTTAGGAAAAGGCTGTGAGAATTGGTCCTATTCAGCCTCAAGTACAGGTGACTGAGAGGGGACACCACCAATGCCTGTAAGTATCTGAAGGGAAGGTATCAAGAGGATGGAGCAGGCTCTTCTCAGTGGTGCCAAGCTGTAGGATTAACCACAGACAAAGCTTTGGTATCCCCAAATCCTAAGCACTGCTGACTTTTGGTATCCTCTAAACACAAAAGTCCATGCCATAACCTGGAATATTTTGTGTTGGCTACAGGATGTGATTATAGTGGAAAAAGCAACACACAAAAGATAGTTCAGAAAATAATTTGATTCTGTATTAATAATGTCAGTCCTCAATTCTTTGGGGAGTTCTATAAAGGGACATGCCTGTAAGGGACAACACCAGTTTTACATGAAAGACTTCCATGTTTGGGTACAACTATCTGCTGGAGCCTGTACAAACAAGGTTCCAGTCATTAACATATCTGGAAGTTTTCACTTTGAATTGCCATCTTTAACTCTTATTCATGTGCCCGTGTGACCAGCAAAAGCACAGGGCAACCAGCAACCCACATGGGATGATAATGGCAGATCACTGGAGATGTGATCCGTGCTGTGATCTAAGCCCTGCAGCAGCAGTTACATCTGGAAAACACACAAGGATGAGCCAGTAGCAGCTTTACCATTTTGGGACAGTGTTTGGACTAATTCAGCGAGGTCATCATCCTTGTGGTACTGGAGGTGATGACATTTCCATCCCGGGTGAGGGGAGAAAGGCTCATGGGAAGCAATGGCTCCTAAATTACAGTGACATTTCCCTATCCCCAAGATCAGGTGCTTTTTTTACTATTTAAAAGCCAATTCACAGGTCAGCATTCCATAGCAATGCTTGGGGTACGTGAAGAAGTGAGACATGGGTGTGTTTTCCTTTGTTCTATTAATAAACACTGAACAGCTTTGAATTATACATTTCCTCATACTGTGAGCAACACTGTGAAGAAGCAATGCTGCTGGCCAACCCTGTACATCAAAGTGAGGGTGTCTTACCTTAATTAGCAGGTAAAACAGGCAGCTGGTGACGAGATGCTGCCTGCTTTGAAGATGATGATTGAAAATCGTAGCTCTGTGTCAAGGCAACACCCTTCGCTTTACCTCCTCGTGACTCTGGTTGAGATGACAAAAATGCAAAGAATACCCCATCCTTCTGCCTCAGGAAGATGAGGAGGATGCTCTGTGGTTAGGATAGAAACTACATTGAAGCAAGTTCACCTGTCCTGCCTTGGGCTTTGGGCTGCTCTAAAGGCATAAGATGTTTGTTTACCCAAGGAGGAGAAACACTGAGTACTTTTATGTTTCATGACAAGAGGTTATTCTTTCTTGTGAATCCAGAGCTTAACTGAGAGGCAGCTTTGATCAATTATACCCACAGGGAGAGATTTGAAAAATAGCTGAACAAAGTATACCCTTTATATACACAATTTTCCAAAAAATTAGCTATTATAGTGAGTCATGAACATCATTGTCAGAATTAGCTACTGATTGCAAAAGAAGTAATTATTGATTAAAAAAGTGAGTTAACCCTGGAAATTCCATGCCCCTATTTACTTTGGATTTAATTTATTTCACTGACAAAAAAATGCAATAAAAATTCTTCCTACTCTTTGTAGCTTTCTGTAAGACTGTTATGACTAGCAGGCAGAAACTGCACCTTTCAAATAAGCTTACAAACAGCTGAGGTATCATAAATCCTAAGGTGAACACAGTTTGGTGATTAGTAGAAGTTATCTTCAAAGAGTAAGCAAGGAAAAGGATTGTCTTGAGCCACTGAACAGCATTTTACTGGAGTTGGGCTTAACTGCTCAAAATTTCTTTGAAAAACAAGCCTTTTTGGTTGTTTAGATTCTAGTTATACTCTGCAGAGTATATAAAAATGAAGATCTTAAGATTTGTGTTTTCAGGCGTAGTTTGTATGATGGACTTGTGCTGCAGAGCCATTAGAATCTGTTATTGTGCAGAAATTTTACCTGGGTATGGTAACCCTTTCCAGTTGCACACAAGGCCTGTTTAAGGATCTGATTCAGCTGTGAGGACAGGATAAACCCTTGCATTGAGATAATTGAACTGTCTCATACTCGGTTCTTACACTGTCACTGTAATATGAGCTAGGTAAACAGGTGAGAAAATATTCTGATATGTTTTTGTAGAGAGTTTAACAGAAGAGAGGTACCTGTGTCTGTTTTCTGGTCTTCACCTGACCCTCAGATCACACATGCAGGCTTCTCGTGGTAATGTTTCCACAAGTTCTGGTGTAGAGGTCAAATTTTGAATGTATGCTTTCGTTTATTTCCATTTAGTGCAGCTAAATCTGTCTCAGCGCCTGAAATGAGTGATGTAAGCGATCACAATGTATCAAACTCTGTTGGGAAATTTAAACAAACGTTTTCTAAGATGAGAAATGTATATTTATTTTGCTTTTTACTTTCCATTACAATTTTGTAATGATTCGTTAATGCTGTTTATTTTAACTGCTGCCTGAGTCTGTGAGACTGAAGCATTCTTTGCAAGCCTGTAATAGTGAGAGCAGCAGTACAAACCTAAATCCTGACAATGTGCAATAGTTTATTTGATTTATACAAGCTTTGTGACATTTACAGCGTAGGTGCAAAGACAAAGCTTGCTCCTTGGTAATCTAAAGATGCTTTTGACTTATAGTGGATCTATATGATGAGCCTAGAGGTGGTTGCATAAAAGATTACTGTGTAACTCATAATGAAACAAGCCAGAGATTAATGTTTCAAACACGTGAGGAAAAGTCACAGGTGATTAAGAATTTAATGTCCATGTAATTACAATTTTTACTAGACTGGGATGTCCTAAAAGACAATGTCCACTGACACTTCGTTGCTCACTTGATGGATTATTATAACTAAAAAGAAAAGGAAAAAAAATAATAAACCACAACTAGTGGCCCTTTTTATACATCAGGTGCACGCAAGAACTTGCTCTGTCTGGTGCCACCAACTTACCTGAAGGTGAGAATGTGTGTTGTCATCTTCATATAGCATGTTTGGTTTCAGTTTCAGTGAAATATTTATGGTTGTTATGCAAAGCCAGCCCAGAAGAGTGCATATGGTTGCTGTACCTGATGGCAGTCCTCCAAGGACGCTTTTACTATCAGATACGTTTTCCAATTAACCCAAACAAAGAAATAAGGCAATTTGCTGCTACTCTGCAAGGTCTTTTTTTAAATAAATGGAGCAGATGCCACCTTAGTTTCTGAGTTTTATTGGTTGCTTTATAAAGCATGCTTTTCTTTTAAAAATACACTCTGAGTTGGCCTGCTGACCCTGGGAATTCAAACCTTATTACTCCAGTTTAAACACTTGCCAGTGTATAGACAGTTAACGAAGCTAAAGCCTCTCCCAGCTGAACACCAGATTCCCTGGGGAATTCGATCAGGCTACTTTATTCTGGTCTTTTAAAAAGTCAGGTCAAATAGCTGTTTGAATTGTAATGATCTCCATGTGAATTCTGGTTTTGATAGCAAATGCTGATATCTCTTTGTTTCCAGAAAGATTTATTAATTGCGTATCTTCTGCCATATGCAGTGCAATGCTGCTGCTGCTGCTGCTGTGCTGCTGGTTTCTCACTCACATACAAACTTTTAATTGTGTAAATAAGGTAAATAAGAGAGCCATGAGCCCTGCTGTCTTGAGATACCAACTGATACCGAGTCTTCTGCCACACTTCATAGATGCATTGAGAGTCATGACAGGAGAAATTAAAAGGCACTATCTATGTCTATGTACATATCCTCACTCTGGACCAGATCAGAGGCAGTGTGCAGGACCAAGACATCTTACATTATTGCCAGGAGCAGGGAAAGGGATTCTTTCTCTCCCATCCAAGAAGAAAGAGTATTTCTTTTTGGTCAGGAGGAAAGGGGGCAGAGGGTCTATCCAGTATTGTTTCATTGTCCTGGGCTTGGTGAGCATTTTGCATGTGTAAATCACCCTCTCTTTTTATCATTTTGTTATTTATTATTGTTGCTGCTGCTGTTTTTTATCTCATTGCTGCTTCTGGCAAATTGTTCTTATCACAACATATTATCTTTGCCTTTCGTGCTTCCATCTAGAAGGCAAGGAGAAACGAGTGTGAGCACTAAATTGGGGAATACCATTACTAAACCACAGCCATTCAGAAAGCTGCAGCTTGGAAAGATTCAGAAGGACTTACTGAATAATTTCATCTGCATTTCCCCTAGGTGTGGTGTTAAGAGGGATATTACAGAAGAATCCCAATCTGGCTATAGCAATCCTTAAGAGCTTCTCAGCAGACTGAGTGTGTGAGAAAGCATTTAATTATTATTGAAATTTTTTTGTTGTTTTGATTAATTTTTTGATTTTTTATTATACCACTTTCATCCACCCAGCAAATGATGGAAGATAAGCAGCAAACAGATATTCAGAGTCTGACAGTTTTCACTCACTAGGTCAACCTTTCAGCCTTGAAAACTGTAGTTATTAAGTCACTATGGCTGTTCCTACTCCCAGCAAGGTTAAATTTCACTCATTTTTAAAAAATTATCTAGCTGTCTATCACAATATTTCCTTTAGCAGTTGTCACCATAGTAATGTTCTGCTAGACTGGAGTCTAACCTTCCCCATCAAGGACAGTAGCTGCCTTTTTTAACTCAAAAACTCTGAAAATAACAACAATTCAGACATATAACAATATAATTTATTTTTGAATGGTAGAAAAAGATATACTTTTCTCTGTCTGATTTTTCACTGAACATCTTCTAATTTTTTTCTGGAATAATTATTCTGAGACTTCTTCAAGGAGTAGTTTCACTAGGTCTATTTTGCCTGAGTTTTACCCCAAATTTCCAAAAACCGTGGCAGTACATCTTTGTTTTAATTAAGTGGTTGCTTATATGCCTTATTCAACGGCATTCTAAATGAATTGATCATGGTTAAAGTTCTGCTGGAGTAAGAGATCGGGTCTGAACTTCCCTTCAGGTAAATTTTTCAGCAGTCCAGCCAGTAAGACAGCTGTGTATCCCAAAGGCACCACTCCTTATCAGAAATTGGCAGCTAAAGACTGAGGCATTGGTCCTTTCTGTGCAGGGGACATTTATGCCAGTGGGATGTTTGCTGCATTTGCCTTCTTGTTAGGAAGGATCCAGAGATTCAGTGGTTTCCTAAAACAGCTGTGTCCAGTTGCACACCAAGGTTAGAAAAGCACCAGCTTTACTCCTAATGAAATGCCTCATTTGAGGAACAGTGTTACCATTTTCCATGATGTTCCAGAGAAAACCTCTAGACAACGACCTAAAGACTTACACTGAGACCACTGAGAATGTTGATAATAAATTTATCTAGGAATGCATGTGCTGAGTGTTCTCCTAACTCACTGCGCTGCTCTACCTTACTTGGAGTGAATCCAGTGTAAATCAAGAAATGTGGAGACAGAGGGTAAATTATATTGTAATGCTCTGTTGTTTCGTTCACAATGATCTCATACATGTTTAACCTGATGAAAGGCCATAAAAATAAAAGTCCCATACAGAAGCATATCTTGAAGGGCTTTCTAAGCCTGAGCCAGTGTCTGCTAAATGTAATTTCTGCCATCAGGTTACATCAGCACTGGCACTGGAAGGGCTCAAGTGCTAGATTCCCACCTCCTGGAGCAGTGCAGTCATAGCCTGTATTTCCTGTGGTGGTCAGCAGGCACTGGTTGATGCCTGACCATTCCTTCTGCTGACACACACAAACACCTCCCCTTTCAGTCCTGCTACTGGCAAACAATCCTGTTTAAAAAACTCAGAGGTCCCTAATTCCCTGTTAAAAAAAAAAAAAAAAAAGTAAATATAAATATGTTGAGAGTCTCAGTTTTCTTGCCTGTGTCCATTGCATGCCCTGCACGCCCCTGTTTCCACCTACCAAAGACGTGTAGCTCGGGATTCAGGGTTGGGAAGTGTGTGATGCATCCTGCCAGCCACCTGTGGTACAACCTGTGCCTTGTCTCTTCCAGGGTTTCACAAAAGTGTTTCACTTGTGCTACCATGAGACAGAGGAAGGAAAGGAGAAGGAGGGAAAGAAAAAAAGGAAAAAGAAAAGGAAAAAAGAAGAAAAGGAAAAGGAAAAAAGAAGAAAAGGAAAGATAGAAGAAAGGAAAAAAGAAGGGAAAAAATGAAAAGAGGAAAAGGAAAAGGAAAAGGAAAAGGAAAAGGAAAAGGAAAAGGAAAAGAAAAGGAAAAGGAAAGGGAGAAAAAGAAAAAGAGGAAAAGGAAAAGAGAAAAAGAAGGGGGAAAAAAGAAAAAGAAAAAAAATATCCAGGAGAATTAAATAGTCCACTGTCTTATTACCAGTGTACAAATGAATTTTTGGCTTCCAAGTCACTCAGTCTGGGAGCAGTCAGATAGTCTGAACAGTCATTTTAGCAGTCATGGATTTCTGCCCTGAAGATTTTGCTCAAATTAAAATGACTCACTTCTCACCCGACCGTCTGTGCTGGATAATAGTGGCAGATGGAGAGAGGAAAATCTGGATTTTTTTGCTTTCAAGGAACCACAGAAGTTAATGAGGTAATGTTAATTGTTCTGGGGCTGTTACTGAAGGGAGGTCTCTGCACAGCACGTACATTGCTTCCTCTTTCTCTTGTGAGTGAATAGAACGGTGTATGAAAGAAATGCAGCTGAGGGTGTGATAAATCAGATGTGAGAAATTATGTAGTGAGTTAGAATGTAAGGAGAAATTTTACTTGTTCCTACTGGAGTAGGAGTGGCATTTTAAGTGCCTCTTGAGTTCCAAAAAAAAATGGCTCTAGTTCCAAGAAGAAAAAGAGCTTTTAGATCACATTATTACATTTTAGGTATTTTTAAAAGTACTTAAGACACCACCTCATAGTATCAGTGGCATAAAATCCAGTTTTTTGCTCACTTATCACTCGGAGCAATTTATCTGTGCTGTATTCTAGCCAAACACAGCCGTAAATGTTATTTTTTTACTAAAAATCCTCACTCAAATAACTATTTTTTTACTAAAAATCCTCGCTCAAATACCTATTTTGCTGCCACTGCTTTTTACCGTATATCTGTGAACTGCGGGTCTTGACCTTTCCTAAAGATCCAACGAAGTTTGTGCTGTGCTACATAATTAAGACTGATGGTTATGGTCAAAGTAACATTTCCTTATAAATTTCATCATTTTCTGATCTCTTTGGAGGCACCGGTGTTTTACAATGGACGAAGTGTTCACCATTAACAAGCATTTTCTTTGTTGTTTCCTAGAGAGCAGATTAACAAAACAGTCAGGAGCTAATAAAGGTCCTCTCAGCTCGGCTTGAGAGGAGGACGTGCTGATGCCCCCGGGCAAAATGCCATTGAAACCATAATGTCAGGGCTGGTCACAAAGACTTTGACCCGGAGAATTCGAAGGCGTGACAGTTTCCAGAGGAGGAGAAGGGAGAAGTTTTGCCAGGCCATTCACTGCCTGCAATTAGGGACGGGCTTTTCACTGGGCTCCACCAGATCCTGATGGTTCTTCGTGGGAGTTTCTGAAAAGCCTCCCCCTCTAAAGGCTCTGGAGAGCAGAGATTGAAGGCAAATTTTGGACACTCAAGGTGAGAGTGCCATTCTCATGTGTGTCTGCAATGCCCCCCTCCAAGCTCCCCGGGGGAATACTGGCAAACCAAATTAAGGATGAGAGTGGAGCAGCTCCTTCCCCTCCGTGTGCAACCACAAGGAATAATGCCTCCTCGATGTGTTTTCGTTTCCTCAGTGTTCTAAGGCATTTCTTATCACCTGGGGATTTAAATCCTGAGGGCTGAGAGCAGGGATTCCCACGGGATAGGCACTGACTGGAATTTGCATCCAAAACTCAAACCAAATTGAACATCAGTAGCATTTTAGCACATGTTAGGCTATCGAGCCTGCAGTTCTTTTCCATATAAAATGCTTTAATCATGACAGTATAGCAAATTCCAGCACAAAATGAGGCACTACTGCAGTATGGCAGCTGATGTTTGAAAAAACAGGCTTAAACACTGGATTGGAAGGAGCTTTGAGAGAGAAACTCGTGTTCAGTTACAGTTTAGCCTGAACACTTCCACTTGCACTGCAGGTGCCCTTCAAAATGACTACAAGTAAACAGAAGCTTTTGGCCAGAAAAAAAGCTTTCTTTCTATTAAAGATGGCATGTCCAAAAGCTGTCTTCACTAGGCCCATGTAGAAATAATGGTCCAATGTAAACCTCAAGAAGAGACACCTAATAAAGTACTTCCAGCAATAGTAAAGAAACTTAATCCAACCAGGTCTGTATCTGCCACTGTTCCTTTCAAGTGCTACTTAATTTTCTAAGGCTCTGTGTCCTTCACCCATCCTTAAAATTACAGTTGGCACAGTAACATTAAATTTCATTTCTCCTAACTGTGTTTTCTTTACCTTTCTAGCTGGACCCATGCTGCTTTCGTTGAAGGATTTTGTTGAAGGTTGATAAAACTCCAGATTTTCTTCTGCTGTATTTTGCAGCACTGAAAAAATACCTTGTGGATAGTGCTGTTCATTGTGCTGCTTGCTGTCATTGGGTTTGTCATGTCTGGCCTCCCTGCAGCCAGACTTGGTTGGGATACACTTTTGTCCCATTACTGTGATTTTTTAATGGTATGCAAGGCTGGAGCAATTGCAGATCATCCCAACAGCAGATTATTAGAGGAAGAGACATTACAAATACAAATCAGTTTGAGGAATTCCCCATTCTCATGTAATGGTTCCAAGACATGCCCTGGAAAATATCATTGTCTCTTGGAGTGACAGGATAGGCAACTATTTCTTATTGGCTTTCAAGACTTTGGACAGTGTGGTGTCTATTCTTCATTCACAGATACATTGATCAGAGTTAGTTCTGTCTCAGTAGCTACAGCTAGGTATTTAGAACTACAGTTTACATCATTACAGTTTGCTAGAAAGAGGGATAGAAATGAATGATGTGTTTGTAAATAAGAAATATTTACAGACATGAGTGCAGGGTATTACAAAATTGCATCAGAGATAGTTAAAGGATTTGCATTTAGCCAAACAAGCCCTAATTTGTCATAAAATTCATTGTGTGGCTGTGAATTCTGAGGAAATAAAAATAAAGTGTTGAATCTCAGTGAGGATGCACACTGAAAAGCAAAGGCATAAATAAGGAGTATTTCTAGTTCTGGCTTGGGAAGTAGTAAACCTGTTCATGCTCCAACATTCTGCAGCACAGTCCATATGCAGAAGTCCCACCAATGAAAACATTTGCATAAAGCTTCATATTCATAAATATTCTCAGTGCTAACCCAAACTTGGATGCAGGTTTCATTTTCCCTTCAGATTCTTTCCAGTCTAATTTTCCAGGAAATTTTTAACTCCATCTTAACCCCATACAGTCCCTGCCTCTAACACACACAGACACAAATGACTTGCTTAGGATTTGCCAATAAGTAAAACAGAGCATATTTTCTGCAGCATACCAGATGGTGCTGGTGAAGACCAGACAGGCAGGAGGTTCCTAATTAAAGCTTTAAACCCTGGGATGAGAAATGGCAGGTGCAGTCTGGTGGGTGCCCAGATAGTGGACACACGGGCGAGCTGCCTACCGACCCTTTTGAGTTCCTCAGGGAACTCATAATGGTAACAGGCAGTTAATTTAAAGCTAATTGAGAAAACTCTATCCAGCCTTCACACAATAAAACAAGGTGCCAGGCCTCAGCTGGCGTTTGCACCCTGACAGGAAGAAAATGGCCATTGTGGGGCTGCAGAAGCTGCCACTTCGTTCTCAGCCAGGCACACAAAGCAACCAAACCCTCAAACCTTTATAGTTTCAGCTGCAATTCAGCCCATAAATAAGAGCTGGTGAGAGGGAGCACTCATGTCTAGGAATAGAAATGAAGCCTGTAGCTTCATAAAGGCTGTGTCTTCAGCAGTAAGAGCTCACGGAGTTGAGGAGTAAATGCCGTGCTCTGCGTGGGTGCCCACCAGCACAGGCAGATGCCACCCCTGCCATAGGAGCCATTCTATTCTGCCAGGGTACTACAATTCCCTCATCTGCTGAAAGTGTTGAGTTTTATCCAGGCCCAGCTGGCCTCTGACACCTCTCTTAACTTTTCTATGACATAGAGTGATGTATCAAGGGTTTCTGCTTCTCCTGTTTGATGCTTGAGGGCAGCAGACAAAGAGAAAAACTTGCACTATCTTATAACACACAACTACCATTCAATCCCACAAACCCAATGTCATCCTCTCTAGGGTAAAGCCAGTTCCTACACTGGACATAACCACAAATGGCTGTAGGGCAGGAGAAGCCTGCAGAAAGCACAGTGTCTGTATAGCCATAATCCCTTGGCTGGTTTCAGCTGCCCAGGCATTCTTCAAATCTGCTGATTTGCCTGGATGCAGAGCAGGCAGCTGGGTGTTGACAGTGGGTCTTGACCTGTGCCAGTGACATGCTAAGAGGCAGCTCTGAGGACAGTGAATAAGTTGGCCCTTATTCTTCTCCAGCATGGCATTCTCAAGGGCCAGAAGGCTCTTCCACCCTCAGTCTCCCACTGGGATCCAGGTTACCTCTTCAGTTTGCACCAGCTGAACTGCAGAAATCCAAGTTCTCCGTGGAAATCCAGCTGGGATAAGTGGCAGTAATCAAAGTGCAAACAGCTCAGAGACTGGTGCCAAACCCTTGCCAAAATAAAGTGGGATCTTGTGCTACAGCATAACTCATTGAGGAGGTTGTTTAGAGGCATCACAGTGCTGGTATCCCAGTGTAGCTGAGGATCCCACATAAACATGCTCTCCTTTCCAAGCCTCTGGTCTGCCAGGGAGTTTTTCTTTCTGTGTTGGCCTCGCCTCAGTTGTGCCCAAAGTCATGTACTCCTTGCCACTGTTTTGAACAAACTTTCAGATTTGCTTGAATAAAGTGCTCTTAACAGATAGTAAGCACACTTGAAAGAATTCCTGTGTTATGATGTATCACTAGCTTCACAGTCACATACCCAAATACCAATTTGCTTAAATGACTCAGCTTTCACAGAGATGTTGCTCGTTGATTCCCAAACACATGGGTAAAATATGAGGGGATTTCTGTCACAGTTTTGGAAGGGATGGCAAAATCTGAGCTATATCTCTGCCTCATGTTATGGACCAGTCACAGCTGCTGGACCACAGGTGTGGTTGAGCTAAAGCATCAGCAATTTTGATAACAGAGAAAAGGCTCTCTCTAAGTGTTTCAAGATTCCCACCTTTTCCTGCCTCTGGCAGGTAATTCTGATCCCAAATAACATTTAATCTCACACTCTGCTGGGCCAGTCATACAGTGATATGTGGGACTACAATCAATGCCAAGTCAGGGATTCAGGCTGAACCCCACAACCCTCTCTTTGTTTGTTTGTTTTGGAAAACACAATATGGAGCAACACCTTTTCTGACTCATGATCTAGTCCCAGCTACTGCACACAGATGAAAGAATTGGAATTGACTTGAGCTGCATCTGCTTTTACTGGACACAGAATTGATCCTCTGTTCCCACTGAAGTTATGGTCTGGACACCAAGTGTTTTATGAACTGTGAGGAGTAATCCAAGAAGTAGGTGAATGTACTCCCATCCTCATTTTCCCCACACTGATTCTTTGGCTAATGCTTGTAGAATTATGGGTGTCCTATAAATACTTATTACTGCTGCATAAATGCACCATAAACTATGTGATAGCAAATGGTAACATTTATGAAATTGAGTGAGAGAAAGGAACTTCATTCCTTTCTAAAAGTTCCATTTCTTAGAAGTTTGGAAATCCTTAAGAACACGACGGAGAGGATTTGCAGTGTGAGTAGATTCATAAAATTCCTATTCTAACAGAGTAAATTAGCCATGAAAGCAATATCACAGAACTGAAAAAGCCTTTCTCATCAGAGACATGGAGAAATGAACAGCAAACTAATCTGCAGGGTGCAGAAAGTGTGAGATTAGTTTGGCAGAACAGGAAGATTTAATTGAAGACATACACAAACCAAACTGTCAAGCATGGATTATTCTGCTTTTAAAGCACTTGGAAAAGACAGCCATTAGCAAACAGCGGGAAAGAATGCATGAGAGCTGCAGAATAGCAAGGATTGTCAGTCACTGGCAGTGCTGAGGGCTGTGACTGCTCCTTCGGGGAACACTCAGACAGAGGAGAGTCAATTTAGGCCACTGAGAAAAGGGCAGCTGAGATAAAGGAGCCTGAAAGAAGCTTGACAAATTCTTACCTGGATTTGATGCTTATCTCTGTCCCTCGAGAGGGACAACCCAGCCCTCTCAAGGCTGGAGAAAAGAACACACAGGGGCAAGAAGCAGAAGGAAGAAGAACAGCACTTGGCTCCAAGCAGAAGAAAGGTCAAGGGCTGTATTTCTTGGTTATAAAAATGCAAGTTAATTGGTTACAACATAGTCAAGAGCAGTATTTTCACTGTGCTGTTAAAGGAACTGATTTGCGCATTCTGATAACACAAAAATTAGCTGATAATTTATCCTGGTCTGTGGGATCTGATTGCCCAGTGGTTTGCAACCATGATTTCTGGACACTAATATTACAACTGCCATGATGGCATTTCGATGCCATCCATATGCAGAAGGGGGAATGCTTCATTTTGTGTCGTTTTACTAGTAATAATTTAAAGGGTAAATTCAGCAGACCTCCTTCAGTATTACAGCTCAGCTGTTTCCTGAAAGGAAACAACCATTCCAGCTATATTCCTGCCACTGATTGTTCCTTCAAATTTTGGATGGCTAAAGGTGCCAGCATGTGCCAGCTGAGCTGCATTTCTGTGTGCATTTCCCTTCTTGCCCCAGAAAGCTTTATTGGTTGTTTAGGAGAAGAAATGGCCCACGGATCATCACAGTTGTGTCCCTTCCAGAGGGCTGATGGGGCTTTGGTGAAGCACTCTACTGTCAATTCTTGCATAGTAAGCAGCATGAGGAAGAGCATTTTGGGGAGCCTGCTTGTGCAAGGTTTTTTTCCCTTTGCAGTCAGTCACTAGCTAAGATCACTAATTCAGCTCAAATAGGCCTCCTGATGTCATTCTCTGTCAGGAAGAAAAGAGCTATGTAGTTTCTTTATTAGCAAGGAAGGAAAATTCTTGGTGCTTGCCAAGAAATCTTTATGAAAGAGATTTGTCATTCTAGAAACAAAGTCTTACAGCTATTTGTTTGAGCTGTGAAGAACAACCCACCAGAACAGAAAGCAGAGCATGTAAATGCAATATCAAGAAAACAATGGCTATAGAAAATTAAATAGACTCAGAAAATACCTGAGTCAGATTCTTCAAAGGACTGAACAGCATACTGATGGGGAAGTTAGCTGTTTGTGTGGTGTGTTGGTGGTTGATTTTGGGCTATTTTTTTTCCTCCCCTTCTGCTCAGGAAGGCAAATTGCATTTCTGCACCTTTTCATTTTCTAAGTGTCTTGATCACAAGCAATTTTAGCTTATCCAATGTGTGAAAGGTTTTGTTTCCACACTGTTGCTTACCCTGCAATAGCTGCTTTCAGTTGAATAGATCTTACTGATTTAAACCTGGCAGATCAAAACGGGCTATGTTTTGTCTGTCTGACAGAGTTCACTTTAAGCTGATGTTAATAGCAGTTGTAAAACTGATGAGTCTGTATGTATATGCATGAATGCAAATGAGATCAGGAACAATAAATACATAAGTAGGTTAAAAAAATGCAGGCTTTTAAAAATCATGTCAGAGAATTTGTACAGTTGATTTACAGTTTGAGGAGAAAGAGCACCATGTGTCAAGGAGAGGAAACGTGGAAAGGGAATAGAATGACAGTGTCACTCTCCGTGAAACGCTGGCACAGACTGGAAAGAAGGATTCAAACCAGCACTGTGAGCATGGTCTGCCCCAAAGGGCATCAGGAAATGCTGATTTCCTGCGGGGAAAATCCCAGCTACTCTGTTTAGGATTGGCATCATGCCCAAGGGCGAACGGCTCTCGCAAGTTTGCAGGCGGAGCAGGGAGGCTTCAGGCTGGGCATGGAAATACCCACCAAACACCCACAGAAAACGTGTGCTGGTGCTCTATTCACCCTCACCCTCCTCCTCCTGCTCCTTCTCTTTCATTCATTTGACACAGTCACCTCCAGCCTCAGGCTCATCTCACACACATCAAAACAAAGTCCTGCTCTGACTGAGCTGGGTTTCAGCAGCTCCCTTGGTTTATGTGATTGAAGACGTTTGAATTTCCTGTCGGTGTGGGTGCTGCCAGAAATTTTCTTAGGCTTTTTTTTTCCTAGGCTTGTAATTAAGAGAGCACAGTGGTTCTTTGTAAAAAGGCTGCTTTTAAGATTCTCATCAGGCAAACAATAGAAATGGTGCAGAAGGAGCCCTGCAGGTTTCACCTCTTGCAGTACTCTAGGAATTCAAGACTACTCTCTATTTCTTGCTAAAAGTTACACACAAGCAACAAGTTATAATCATAAAAAGTACAGCTATAAGCTTTTTTTTTTTTTTTTAATTATTTTCCAACAGTGTAGAATGCTTTTTCAATTCTGTTGTTTCCACTTTTCTCCCCCCTCAGGTATGTTGCAGGTCAGAACTGAGCCCTTTCTCATCCGAAAACCTCAACTGAGATATCATACCTTGTGCTGCTTCTTTTTCTACCATCGGGTAAAGGGATTATTGAGAAGGCCAACATGACACAAAAACATTATTAAAAAATCAGTGACTTCCCATCGTCAATGGGATAAAAGAAAAAAAAAATCCATGATGGTATTACTACAATAAGAAAAGAAAGCCTGCCTGAGGTTTCAGAGCAAAATGGGTACAAGTGGTATCCTGAAATGGCTGGAATAGGTGGTTAAAGAGAAAAATGAGAGCACTGATGAATATCACAGTAGACGTCTGTGAGGCTGGATGGAGTAATGTGCTAAAATAGGACTGGGAAGGATCAGTCTGTGTAAAGCTGGTGGAGTTTGGAGTTCACATCTGAACTGAGGCTAGGGCCTAATCCTGTCAAGATTTCAAAATCTGTGCTGTCAGATTTCACCCAAAAATAAAAACACCATGGAAAATTTTCAAGTTTGTGAGACTTTTGCCATCCTGAGAAGAAGAAAATCCCTTACACCTCTTTCTGTTTTGGTCTCTATCTGAGAGACATAAAAAAGATTAAACTGAAGCCATAAGTTCAGGAATTTCTGACCCTGAGCCAGGCATATTGTCATGTATGCAAAGAGCATTTAAAACCTGGTATTTTGGGTTTGCTTGCTGAAGGAAACAGCAACAGCTGTGAAGTCCAGGACCACATCTGGATTGTATCCAAATAAAACTTTTCCTGGCTGGTGTAGATCAAAATATTCTTTGAGGTTAAAAGTGTTGTTTATTTCACAAAATACTATGTGGGTACAAAAATGTGTATGTTTATTCCTAATTACACATGTAAAGAAATAGTAACACATGTACAGATATCAGTGGCATTTTGTATAAAATATTAATTTCAGCCATAATTATGAGAAAAATAATAATAATAAAAAATATACTTATAAAATATCACCATTCCTTATGGAGCAGCTTAAAAAATGTTAACTCCTAGCTCAGGATAGGCTTGTAACAGTGAATCAAATAAGAATCACTAGGAGGGAAAAATCTCAAAAAATTTACACCAAGACTCACATGGTTACACAAATATAAGCATGGAGCTGTGATGCACACAGCCTATATTGCTGCATATAAAGAAACTCTGTTGTTTCTACCTTTTATTTCCCCCAACTTTTGATGCAGGCAGAACAATAACCTCCACACAGCTAGATAATTGCTTTCACCAAAATCTCTGAGCACAATGTCATCCCTCAATGACACTCCACTCCTAGCTCATAGATGTTATCATAAAATTAATTATGTTCCCTATGAGAGCCCTTAATGTTGATTTTGATGTCTGTCTTATTGATTGGCTATTGAACTCCTCATTGTGCTGTTCTGGGAAGGTCCCAGCCTGACTGTGCAGGGAGTCTTTGCCCTGGGCTAGCTGTCAATCTCCACAACAAGGCTCCTTGGAAAGGTCAGGGCTACCAAAGGCTGGCCCAGGATGTGCTGCCTTCAACTCGACTGAAAGAAGACTTAATTAGGACAGGAATAATTAGTACGTGGAATTTCTTTTCATGAGGCAGCTATCTAGCTGATGATAAGTAAATTCAGGAGATGGGCTGTCTGTTCTTACAGGGATTGAGTCTGAAATGTCATGGCTTGACAAAAAAAATCTCCCACAACCCAAACCAGCAAGCAAGGAAAGGAGAGGAATGCTGGCAGAGGAAGTGAAGGCAGAAAACCTGTTTTCAGTCACTATAACCAAACCTCTCAAGGAGCAACTCCCTTTCTCCTCAATAGCAAGTGGCTCTGAAACAGGAGAGTAGAGCAATGTGATTTTCAGTGTTTTCATCTGAGCTGGTGTTGAAGCAAGAGCCCAATTTTTTTTTTTTTTTTTTTTTTGATGCAGGCATCCACTCTTGCTCCCAGGCACAGTGTGGCCTCAGTCTCCCTGTCCTAGAGAGGATCATGACATACAGAATGACACAATATCAAGTTTTCAAAAGGCTCTTTATTATGGCTGCATGCTGTCTTCTATATTTTTACAAACCTCGAGGGTAACTTCTAATTGGTTAATAGCTTTCTTGTTAATTATTCTACTGATTAATAAAAAGATATTTTACTTGTCTATCAAATCTATCTATTCTCGGATTGTTTACATATTTTCTTTACTGATTCTCATGGGACAAATCCCTTGTTATTATAGGTGCATTTGTTTTTCGCCCTCAGAACAGACTGTTGTGTTAAAGGAGCTTCTCATTCTCAAAATAGCTTTATATGGGAATTCACAAATTGCTTGTTAGCTGAGCTTAGAAGAAATGACAGGCTAGCTTTTTACCTTTTTCCTACATCTCCCAATGCCTGGCTTCTGTCCCCATGCTGGAAAGTGCCTCAGCAGGCAGTGCCGTGGCATCACCTCTGCATGGGGGTATTTTATTAAAAATGGGGATATTTAACCTCACCCACACTGGATATTGATAGTCAAGGACAAATAGCAGAGCATAACACCCAGATGTTTCTGGCTTCAGGGCAGCACATTTGCAAGACTAAGCTGTTATCTAAAAGCTATTCTGTGCTTTTAAAGCTCTGTCTAGTCCCTGGGATGTTTCCCACATTATAATTCCAACTGTTGGCACAAAATTCTCATTCTAGCCATATCCTATCATGAGTTTGTTTCACAGGAAAATTTTTTAAGACCCTTTGACTGTTAAAAGTGGGGGAAAAGTTTATTACTTTGTACGTAGGCCCTCAACACTACACTGTTTTCCATCAGTATTTTCCATCAGCCCTATGAGTTTGCTTTCACAGTCTACTGGAAGTTCTTGGACAAGCAGAAGACCACAATGCACCTAAAAGCCAAGCAGAAGCAGAAGCCTGCTTGATTATACAGGCTGATGGCCCAGTAGCTCCTTTTCCATGGATTTAGCTATTTAGTTGAGGTGTATTGATCACAGGGCTGTTTGGGCCAGAGGAGTGGGTGCAGAGGGAACCTGAGTAGAGGCTGCAGGACAAGTGCTGGTCTGTCCTAGCAGGTGGAGATGGATCCCTCCAGGCAGAGAGGATGTGGCAGAAGATTTTGTCTGTGCCAGGAAGGAAACAANAGTAATTTCAGCCTTCTCCTAGAGCAGCAAAATTGAATTTTTGCGTGTGGTACGGAGACACTTGAGCCCCCTCTGCTAGAGCAATATAATTGAGTGACAGCAGGCTGAGAGTGAGGTCTGGCTGTGAGAGCAGGACAGACAGCCAAGCCTCTCATTCCTTTGCTGGTGCTACCAGCGTGTTGAGGAAATACATGATAGCCAGGGGTGCCATTTTTAGGAAGGTGAGATGAGACACAGCTAGAAAGTTATTTTCTGTAGCCATCTAAGCAAAAGGGAAAAGGACATCTCCTGCTTCATTGCTCTTCCCTGGTATGCAGTGGTCATAATGAGAAGCATGGGGTTTTTATTCATCTCTGCATTTCTGAATATTGGCCTTAATTGTATTCCTCTCTTTGCTATTGTGCCCTTTATTCCCCCACCAAAATTATAATATTAATTGAAATCTAAAATTAATATCTGATTGCAATCTAAATTGAATAGAGAGACACAATTTTCCAGTTTTCTGCAATCATAAAATGACATGGCTGAGAGAGCTAAATCTAATTGTGTGGGGATTTTTTTTTAAAAGATCTCTTCCTGCTTCTGCACTTGCTTTTGTATTCTAATAAGCCCAAGCACAGAAGGCATTTCTAATCAAATAGCTAGAATTTCACATCTGATTATGGATGCATATTTGTAAGAAGAAATAACCTGGGAAACAACCAGGATTGGAGAAGCATTTCTAAATGATACGTATCTGGTTTCTTCCAGCTGATAACATTTTCAGCGTTTCTTGGGTCTGATAGTTTTTAATGCAGTGCAAAGGTTCAAACTCCCGTGGCACAAGAGAATGCATTGCTAATCTTGCAGCAGAGCAGTAAAAATGTCAGCAGCAGGTTTGATATTCAGTACTGCAGTGCTCTGTGTAGAAGCTCCAGTGAACTGGGACTGGGAATGTTCCAGACAGCAATTTGGTAAATCCTGCCTGCTTTTAAACACACATGTATTCCTGTTAATTTTGTGGGGAAAAAAGTGTGCTGGAGAAAATCCATAGGAAGTCTCTCAGTAGTGTGGGTACCAGGACTCCTTTTTAAGCAGCTGTCATGTAGTTTGCAAGGTGTGAAAGAAAATCATTTTACAACCACTCCCTTATGTGTGTTCTCAGATTTGTAGCCTGAACTGGGCAGCGTGGTGTTGGTGGCAAAGCTTCTCTTGATTTCAGTGGTAGTGAATGAATGTGGGTTCTCATCTGAAGTTCTTGGAAGAACCATTTGCTGGCTTCACTGGGAAGAATAAGACTGATCCCTCTGTGCTTCAGTCATTTAACTAAGGGGCCTGTTTTGAGTGTCTGGTGACTTGATTCTCTCTTTGAGAAACATCAGTTGTTTTCAATAAGGGCACCTCTGGAGACTGTCTGAGATAAATTGTCCTCCATCAGCACCTGGTTCTCTCTTTTGGGATGGCTGGGCCAGCTGTGGGCCTCATTCAGGAGCCTTGGGTTATGGGTAGGGCTTGGGGATGGTTGTGGGTCTTGTGAGAATCCCTTCCTTCAGTTCCTGTGGGGTCACTGAGAGCCCAGCAGAGGGATGTACAGAGCCCTCCTGGAAGAAGCTTTGCTTGACTTCTGAAGGGGGCATAATGAGAATTACTAAAAGAGGTTCTTAATCAGTTTTTCGGCTATAAGGTTGGTAAAAATATATCAATGCTTAATGGCTCAACACCTAATCCTAGCATCAAAGAAAATTGTCATTTTCTTGTCATCCATATGCAAAATTGCTGTCCTCTTATTTTGCGACATTATAAACTAATTATTAAATTATATTTGTATAAAATCTCTTGGGATGCTGTCTGCATCAGATTAGCTTCTCATTTCATGCAGATTACAAAGACACAGAAATACATGCCAGTGGAGGTGGAAAGGACTGTCAGTAGTTTCTTTGCCTAACAAGAGTGCTGATGGTCACAGGCTCTGTCCTGCCCTAGTTGTGGTTCCATAGAACTCTAAATTGGCTATTTTTTAGGCAAAGGTCACATTACGGTATCAATTACTGGCTACTACCTGGAAAATTTAATTTCATGCCCTGTAGTTGGTCCTCTTTCTTCTCTACTATGATTGGCAACTGTTTCCCTGCTGGTAACTAGAACAGCTCATTTACCTTAAGTGATTAAAATCCAGAAGCCAACCGATTTGGAAGGAGAGCTTTAGGTTGCTAGCATAACCCAGCGAGCTGCTGCATAAATGCATTCAGATGAAGAGAACAAAAGCTTCTTCTTGCCCTTTACAAAGCCTCTTAAGAAACTGTGTTGTTTGTGATTTGTGTCGTGTCAATCTGTTCCTTGTCCAGTAGATATTTAGTTGATGCACTCATGAAAGCCAGAGGAAATTAGTGAAGTAAGAAGTGCCTAATTTTAGATAAGATATCACAGTCTTATTAATATTACTCAAAAACTTTTCCTTGAAGGTCATCAAATATTTTCTGTCCTATAGAAGCCTCTGAGGAGCTTCTCAAATGCCTGGTTTGCAATTTAACAGATCTCAGTGTGATTTCTATAATCCAGAAAGCCTTCATTTATTCTCAGGAATTGTTTCCTTCCTGATGGATATATTATGTAATTTACTTTGAGGTGAAACTGCTAATCAAAATAAAGAGATATTTCTACTTTAAAATTGTTCATGTAATGTACATTAAAAGGTGCATTGAATGTATGTTGAATCAGGCCCTGGCCAACCTGGTCTGGTAGAAGGTGTCCCTGCTCATGGCAGAGGATTTGAAAAGAAAAGTGATCTTTATGGTCCTTTCCAACACAAACTCTTCTGTGATTTTTTGAATCTGATCCTTCTGATGTGTCTTGAAGAACACAGTTTGCCCTTTTTACCTACATATTTTACTCAAGGAAAGAGGACTGTTTCAGCTGCACAAAGAACAAGAACCCTGGAGAAAATTCCTATGAGGAATACAAGGAATTCTTAACTATTATTTAGGTGAAGAAAGGCTTGTTGTTTTTGTTACTGTGACAGCAGAGTTTTGCCAGGAAAAGTATTCCAGGGCTTCCAGAGTTTGGATTGAAAACAGTTCCAGCAACTATTGCTTGGTGACTGGAATGACAGCTGTCAGCATGCAGGTGCATTGCAGAGCCCTTTCTCAAGGAAACATTTTGGTATAATGTGAAACAACTCAACATTATTTCAAAATTATTCATACCAGGTTCAAACATGCATGTGGTGGAGTAGGATCAGAAGGTTTTATAAAGCAGCAAGTTGGAATTTGGCCAGCTAGAGGATACAGGGCACTGAGTTCTAGGACTACTCAGTGTTTCTTTACTCACATCTGAGAGATTCTTCTTTTCTTTGAATTCAGATCAAACTGTCTAATCACTTCCCATGCATTTTTTAGCCTTTTTTTCCCTATAGTGCTGTTGGAGTTGGAACTGTTCCACTGCAAGTATAAGTAAGGGGTATATCCCTACCCCAGGAACTGGACAACACAGAGGTCAGCTCATCCCTAAAACTCTTCGAGAAGGCTTAGGAGGTCCAAATAAAATTTTTTTTAACATAACTTTCAATACAAAGTACCACAGGCATAGCAATATCTCTACACATTATTTCTTTCCTTGGAAGTGTGCTGTTCCCAAGGGTAATGCAGTTGCTAGCACCAGATCCTGAAGTTGTCTGTGGCATTTTGGAGGCTAGTGATGATCACCTTCCTCTTTGTAAGACTGTGCTCTTCACCTCAGTCACTCTCCAGGGGAAGCAGGGGATCCAGGCATTCACAGAGTCTCCACACAGCACAAGTCATGGGGTTTACTGTCCAGGAGCTCTCCAAGGCAGAAGATTTTAGGGCAGATTTTTATAACACTTGGAACAAAACCCAACAACTGTAAGTCAGGGGGATGCACTTCTTTGTAATGCAAAGAAGACATGTTTGTCCTTTGAAAGTGATGAGATTTTTGTCATTTGAAAGGAGATATGCACATATATGCTTTGTCAGATGACAGCCAAAATCCACTTTTTTGGACTTATTTTAACTTCTTAGTGAAATTCCTGATGTGTCAGGAACACTCCTGCTACAAATAATTTTATTTAGGATAAAAAGTTAATATTGGCTACCAAAGCACCAAGTTGCCAGATCCAGGTGTTGCTGGTAGGAGTGTAATGAGCTGCTGGTGCTTTGGCATTGCAGTATTGTAGACAGACTGGCAGAAATTTGCAGCTCAGAGAGAAATACCATAGCTCTGGCCCCTAGAAGGAGAGAAAATTAGCTCTCCTCATTCTTTTTAGAGAGGCCCACCCCTCTGTGACTTCCAGGAGGTGCTCAGTAATGCTTGCCATTCTACTCTCTGGTCTGCATACAGGTATTAAATATCTGCTCTGGCAAAACCAGAGCACTACCCCTCAAAAAGCCTTTTGACAATTTCACTGCTGCTGATGGCTCCCTTCCAAATTCCCTAGAGCTATCTAAACTGCACACTGAGAGTGTGCAGTGACTGAGGTACACTCACTGCCTCAAAAAACAACAGAGTGAGAACTCTGGTATCATTTCAGCACAATGCATTAAACTGCATTTATTTTGTATAGACGGTAAAAAAGCAGAAATATAAAGGTGTTCCCAAAGTGCATTTAGCTTTTAAATCCTTGGTGCAGAGTGTGCCACACCTCATTATAGATGTAAAGAAACAGACACTTTTTGTTTTCTCTGTAGGATGAAATGGTGTTCCTGCAATGTGTGAACTGATATTTAGGAATACTCAGTTTCTGTAGCATTTTCTAAATATCACCAAATCATATGACAGCAAACAAATGGGCACCTGCCAATCAATTCTTGAATTTTTTCCTATTTTAACTTTTGTACTGATTGATAAAGACATCTCCCAATGAGTTCTAGCAGTGAGGCTTTTTGAAAGGATCCAAAGGTGAACTATAAATTCAGTACTTGTGCTTTGCCTTTGTTGAGAATTTCTAGTATCATAAATCCAACTTCACATTCTTCAGAGTTCTTTGGTTATTTGTCCAAGGAGGGATCTCCATTGGCATGGAGGGGATTTAAGCACTGGGTAGGAAGTTAGTCCCCAATTCCCTTTTGTATCTTTGTAAAGGTTTCCCACTGATGTCTATGATGAAAAGAACTGGAATAGCAGGGTTTACTTCATGCAGTCTGTAAGGATACTCTAAGCACTCTCCATAATTTTTTGACATCTAAAAAAGTTTCTCATGTGGAAAAAGAACTCTTGAATTATGAATCCTAAATATTAAGAGGACATCAAGGATTGTACTCATTTCCAGGGGGAGGCAGTACAGTACTTAAAAAATTATTTCTAATTCTAGTATATTTTTTTCCAGTTCTTCTTTCACCCTGTCTTTCATTCCCCTCTTTCTAGCTGAAAGTCAAGACCCACAGCTGGAGGAAATAAAATGGCTATATTGCAATCCTTTAAAATTAACATGGTTCAATTTTAGCTCAGAACTAATAGAGTTCTCTGCAGAAGGTCTTGAACCTCTTGTTTGGTGCAGCTGTGTCTTGTATAATGAAAAGAACATAAGCAGCTGCCCTGTTGAAAAAAAAAAATCAGAAAAATTCACCACTTACCTTTTCCCTGCACTCAGGAGATAGTAACAGTGGTAACAGTGGATAGGAGACAGTGGTAATTCTAGCTGGGTAATAAAAGGCAATTCCAGCCCCTCAGTTATCAAGTAGCTTCAGGTTGTCCTTAATCACCTGATTACTTTTCTCTTTCAAAGTTTAGACTAGATGATTTAACAATGCCCATGTGATTCCCCCATAAAGGCTGTGGGATTGGTAGCTGTGTGCTGAGGGTTAGGACACACTAGAACAGGAGAGCCTAGCATGTTCCACTGCAGCAATAACAACAAACTTCCCTCCCTCCCTGCTTTGCCCTGCCCTTCATCAAACCCTCTTCTCCCAGGCCACGTAACCATATGGTCAAGGTTATAAAACATAAGGCCTCTGTCACTACAGAAATCCCAACAAAAAGCCAAGGTAGGAGCCTTCACAAGGCTTAACCTTCATTTACATCTGATCCCTGGAGCATTCAGCTCTGCAGTTTTTAAACACCGCTCGTATCCCCCATAAAAATGTTTCCTATTTAAATAGTAAAAGATTTACTACATGAACGTCCTTTTCCCACTCCACTGGATTACACTTCTCCAGGGACAAAACACCAACCAGGCAGGGTAAAACACCTGCCTTATTAACACTGTTAATCATGAAACAATGATGAAGAGCCTGACATGCAAAAACCTGGCCCCTCTTTGAAGTGAAAAGAGTCTCTGGCACAGACAAACAGATTTCAGCTAGGAGTAGCAGGTGCCTTTCCTCACAAATTATTCTGTACTACCTTAGGATAGCACAAGAACCCAGAGAGCTGCACTGCTCAGAGAGCCAGCCCTGAGGAGGCCCCAAGAGCTCTGATGGGTCCATGAGGTCCTGAATTAAAGAGACTCCTTAGCATCCCACAGTCATATATCTTCTTCTTGGGCAGGGCAGCAGCCTTCCTTGTTGTCTTGGTTTGGAAAGACAGGTGTCTGACAGGGAAAGCTGGGGCTTCACTTGGAGTGGAGAACGTAACTCCCCTCCCTCCAAATTATTATTATTTCAGACAAAGATATTGGAATAGGAATAACAGTTCTTTACTAGGAATATTAAACTAAAAATGCAGTAGTACAAAAACACACTAACAGAGTCAGAATACAACCTGACACCCTGTTGGTCATGGTGTTGGTGGCAGTCCAGTTAAATCCTCCTGCAGTGACAGATGTGGTTCTGTTGGGGCAGAGATGATCCTGTAGGAGGCTGCAGTTTTCCTCTGAAGGTTCAGTTGTGGTGTAGATGAGTCTGTTCTGCCTCTGGGAATCCAGTNTAATAAGAAAAATAAAAATAAAAAAGAAAAAAAAAAAAAAAAAAAAAAAAGAAACAACAAAACCAAACCAAAACACTAAAACAAATAAAGAAAGCAAACAAACAAATCATAGAAACACTAACAGGGTCAAAACACAACCTGACACTCTGTTGGTCAGGGTGTTGGGAGCAATCCTAATAAATCCTCCCAGAGTAACAGATGTGGCTCTGTTGGAGCAGAGATGATCCTGTAGAAGGGTCCAGTGGCGCTGAGATGGGTCTGGTTTTCCTCTGGGAATCCAGTGCAAACAGGCTGTGCTGTTGTTCTGACTCTCAGGTTTTATCCAGATAGGAATGCTGGGCTCCTGCCCCTGGGTGGAGCATCTCCCAGTGGGATGATGGAATTGTATCAGCCATGCAGTGAGCCTCGATGGCCCATGAACAGCAGAGATCCCCTGGAGGGAGGAAGGGTCATGGAAGAGATAAAGAACAAACACTGCCCCAGCTGGTTTAACAGCTGCCCATGAACAGAAGGCACCTGCCCCCTCCCCCTGGAGTTAAAAGAGAAAAACCTCTCTTCAACTGGTTTCAACAGACAGGGAATAGAATTCTTGCATTTGGTTATACATTGCAACCCAAGACACTTGGGCTGGCCAAAGTGGCCCTGCTTGCTCTGTTCAGGCCATGTTTCTGGTCTGCACTAAACCTGTCTAAGCATGTGCTGTGTCTGCATGAGGGAGTATTTGGGGCCAGCCAGCATCTTCCTCTCTCACAGGCTCTCCCTGTTTCTGGTACATGATGGAGTTAAATATTGCAGTGCCTAGGATGCCCAGATGGCTTTTATGGCACAGGTCTTTGCCCCAGGATTCCTGCAGAGAAAGGCTGATCGTTATATTTTCAAGATATTCTGACATGGGTGAGGATATCCTAAGCACTGCTGGAACTGAAAATTGGACACTTGTGTATCTGAAGGAGCTAAGGTCCTGTGGAGAGTATTTGCAGCACCTTTACTTTTATCCAGGTCTAAGCACAAAGAGAGACCTCTAAAACTACCAGGAGGACTGTGAAAAATCTGTAGTTTCAGAAGTTGGCATGAAATTTTGTCCCTGATGAGGTTTACTCACTACTGCTTTAAAAGACTTTCTGTCCACAAAAACTGGATTTTAATTACCCAGCACCTTTTTACTTTGTGTTGGCAATTATACTGCTCAGTTTCAAAATCCTCTGGGTATCTGACATGACTCAGTAAAAATCTAGCTGTATTTGCAGACCTATTTTGAAAACTCTCAGCACTGAAGCTCACCAGTACATCTGTAATCTTCACCCTCCATTCTCATCCCCCCTCTCACTGTAGTCAGCTTCTGCTATTTCTGTTCTGCAGTAGCATTTGCTGACATTTCCATGGGGATGTCATATATTAGGTAGCACTCCAGGCTTTGGTCAGCAATAGATGGTACATCTTGAAGCAGTTAAATTCCTCATGCCAATTTGAAGTTAAAACTCTCTTTCATTTAAAAGCTGGACTCCTGGCTGGCAGCCTGTCTGGAACAGTGTGTGGCAGGTCAGTGCAGTTTGAAATGGCTGGGACAGAGAAGGAAACCATGAAAAATGGAGCAATTACACTGCAGGTCAAGGTTTGTTATTGGGTGGCATGGTTTCAATTTGGCACTGAAGCATGGCAACAAGTCTACTAGGCATGCTAATACATTTTTGTTATCTGCCATTTGTAAGCAATATTTGAGGAGGGGGAAGGGGGACCATTTAGGAGTCTAATACAGCTATCTTGAAGGCTTTGCCTGTGATAGAGGCTTTTCTTTGTTTATGTTTTGGGGTTTTTTCCCAGGGAAACCATTGTTAACCTAAAGTTTGGAATAGAAGCATCCACATGAGACTTTGAAAACTGTGAGCTGCTTGCCAAGTTGCAGATCAAAGGTGCTTGAAAAGATTGATACAATTTTTTTTTTTTCAAATAAAAGGTGCACATCTGGTCTGAGAATTGGTCTGCCAAATTTCAGCCTAATGAACTTTGAAATCAGCCTCCTACCAGCAATTCTCTAAACCCAGATTTCTTATAGACTATCTGGACAATTTTTATAGCCAGAAGGTACTCATATAATGACTATGTTCTCTGCTGGCAACTAATTGACAGACTCCTGATACAGTGTTGTTTCAAGCAAACAAAATTGGCTTTAATTTGTCCCCCATCATTTATCAGCTGGCACATGAAGCCTGGATGTTAAACTTTTATTGCATCAGAACAAGTTAAAATAGCCCCAAGTCCAGCAGTGGAACTCACATCAGCAACAAACTGTTTATGCAGCACAGCTCTTCACATGTGTTTTGTTTTTTTCTTTCAATCCTTTTGCTTTATTATGCAGACTCAAAGTTGGTTGGAAACCTAAAAGCCTTTTTTTTTTTTTTTTTTGCTGAAGCTGGCGTTTGTTGGAAACACCCCTTTGTTCTGCACTTTCCTGATTGCCAGATGGGAGGAACTCTTGACAGTTTAAAAGTAACAAAAGAGCCTTGCTTATGCTCAGCCCAGAGAGTCGTAGCCCACAGAGCCAGAAGCTCGTGCAGAAAGAAGTATTTCCTGCCATAACTAAAATGAAAGCATATTTTTCTCAAATAAACCCATTTAAAAAAAAATCCTCTACCAGTTGAATCTCCTCTTGAAACTAGATTTCTTTATAATGACAAAAGGTTTGAAAAACTGAAGGCACTAGCTTTGCAAGCTGACCCCTGCAAAAGCCCAACCAGAAAGGGGGCATTTAAGTTCACAAAATTTCCTTGCCCCTAGGCAGGTGAATATATATATGGAATATGCCCCCAGGTGAATATGTATATCTCCAATAATCCTTTTGGCAGATGCCCCTCGTGTGGGCCAGCAAAGCTCTTTTGTAAATGCTTTGTCTCAAATCTGCTCATCTGAACTCTGTCAAACTCCAGGTGAGAAGGTTATTAAGCCTCAGCACCATTTGTTTGGTCCAGAAGAGTGAGAGCATGCGCAGAATCTCTATTATTAAATTATTTTTCTAATTGCTTCTCCTCCATTATTAAGACTAGAAATGTCTTTCTCATGGCTTGTTAATACAAAAACTCGAGATACGCTTAGCAAGTCATATTTCTGAATTTACAGGAGTTAAAATTATCCTGGTGCAGTGTAGAGACACTGCTCAAGACAAGATGACAAGCACTTCTGACTCCACTGATTGCCCTTTCCAGATTTCCACTGGTTTTAAAGACAAGCACCCCTCAATCAGACCCCCAGTGGATCCCAGGTGCAGATCTCTGTACCTGGAGACATCAGTACAAGCAAAGTACTGATGGGCCAAGAGATTCCCACATAATGTTGCTGGCACAGTATCCCACAACACCTGGTGCTTGTGTTGATGGGCAGGATCCATCTCTGAATGAATCCCTGAACATTTCCACCCTCCTCAGGGAAACAACACTGTAGTTAGGAGCTCTCTGAGCTCTCTGAGTAGCTCTCTGGGATAATTTCCACATTATCCTCTGTTGGTAGACCTTATGTCTCAGAATTAAATATAAGCAGTCACAGACAGAAGGACTGGGGAATGGGATAACCTTGTGTTCTCTTAGAAGCACAGAGCATTGAGTTCTAGCACTTTGTTTCTACAAACTCTTAAGGGCTTTTTGATGCTGAGTATATGCAAGAAAGAAGCTGGGAAGAAATACTATAAATAAAACAAACTGAAATATACTGAAAAATATACTGAAAATAAAGTATAGCATCTTGGTGTGTGGAAGGCAGGCACACCTTTTGCACCTGACAGCCATATTGGATTACGATTTCCGATATTCAGGTGCTCAGAGTCTTTTTGCCCTCCTGGATGCTTCAGGGCAGATGAAAGAAAGAGACAGAGGCTTCAAGGTTCAGTTTTTTCAAGGTCTAAGAGGTTGTTTATTCTTTTCTCCTTATCTCATAGTTCACTCTGTCTTCAGCGAGGACTGCTCTGAACACCGGCCATCAGGGAACTCCTCTCCCCTGGAAGGTTGTCACCTTATATACAGATTATTACGAACATATTGTTTACCATTTCCTACCAATGTCCACCATCCACATCAAACAGATCATGTCCACTTGGCCCAATCTCCCCAAGCCACACTGTGCTAACGTCACAGAGAAAATGGAGGTGAAGAAGAAGAAAAAAAGCCTTAGGAACTGTCCTAAAATCTCCATCTTGTTTCCATCTACTTCTATCACAAAAACCTAAAACTACATATTTCTCACTCAGTGATAAGCTAAACTACTCTATTTCACACTCTTGAGATTTGTAATTCATCTCTGCTTTGTGCCAGGGTCTGTGACCCCCATGGACGGAACTGAAACCCCCCTGTTCACCCCTCTAGATGGGTCCAGGGTATTGCAGTGCTCTAGGGTACAACTCAAATTTCCTTTGCTCAGTTCCCAGACTGTTTGGTCTCCTGAGCTCCCAGGGCAGCCAAAGCGATGCCCTGGGTTCCCACACAGCCACAGCCTTTGCAAAGAGCTGAGTATCCAGGTGGGAAACAGAATTTCATGTTGGCACTACAGTTTATTCTGGCTAGAGACAGCCCTCTTTTGCAGTGTAATCATTGAAAAAGAAAAAAAAGGTTCAGTGATAATGTTTCTGCTTTTTGGGATTTTTTTTTTGACCCAAAAGGAGAAAGGAAGATAAAAGGAGGGCTAGGAAAGGTTTCCAAAACCTGTTATGGCTATACTGTCCTAACTACAGTAAAGAATTCATGATAGTGATTTCCAGACTTCAAAAGGTTTTGACTGAATTGATTCAATTAAGCTGATACAGTAACTTAAGCCAATGACATGCTTGTACAAATCAGTTTTTTAAAAATAGATTTCTTGTCTTTTCTGAAATGCTGTTGCCCTGATGGAGGATTTGAACACCCCAGTGCTAACATCCACATTTTAAAATTTTGTTTTTGCACAACAGTGCAACAGCAGGCTATGGTCAGAATAATTTAAGCCCTTTACTTCTCTCTCCAGACAGTTATTAAAAAACCCCACATTTTGCTCCTTTTCTCAGAGTTGTAAAATTGTGTGGGCACCAGATGGCCAGACACATGTGAAAAAGAAAAAGAAAATTAAAAGTTCTTTGAAAGAGAGAGAGAATATAGCGTTGCTGCAGGCATGTCCAACTGAGAAGAGCTAACCTGTTACTGTCAGACAGGAGCATTTCTTCCTTAATGTACTGGTGCTCCCTGTGATGAATGGTAAACTCTGTACTTTGCTGTCACTTTGAGTGTTGCTACCTGTAAGACATTCCCGGGCTCACATCAGCATAAAATCTTCCCTGTTCTAACAGATATACAAAAATGGATTTCTTTCAGCCTCACTCACTCAACAGAGTTTACATTTAGATTACAGAGATATACCTATAGATATTGCAATGAAAATCACAGGAATGTGGAGGACTGTATCTTTCTATGCATTGAAGAGTAAAATCTCCAATGTTAGCTGAGTCTGCATCCCATTGTGCTGCAAGTTACACCAAATATCTGTGAAATTTCCTCAAAGAATTTACTGTTACCCAACAGCTGAGAGAAGCACATCCTCTGTGGGTGCAGACTACAGAGAAATAGAGCAATGACAATCTGAAAATCTGCCTACATGATTTTTCTCAACAGTATGAAAGAGAATGATAGCAAAGTAAAGGCTGGCAAGAGTGGTTATCTTTTTTGGAAACACTTATGAACAGCTGCAGCAAGTATTCATCAAGGGAAAACTGATCCTATCTTTCAAAGAATATTTCATCTGAATGCACTGAAATCCAGCATCTGCAACAAGTGTGATAATAATTTCCCAGCCAGTGCTGAACTAGTTCATGTCCACATAGCACTGTCCTGCTTAAAATTTCTTCATTAAAACATATACTCAAAATGATTCCTGAGAATGGAAGCCCGTAAATGCAAAAAGGGTCCTGAGTAATCTCTCACTCTTCTAGTCCCCACCTTCCCAACCCTTACTCACAGCTGGGTTATTCCCACCCCTTTTGCTGTGTTGTGTCCAAACCAGACTGGAAGGCACAGGCCTGACCTTTAAAAAAATTATTTTTAAAGCTACACACACACTTCTGGCTTTTTATTAGGAACAATCAGATAATTGCATAAACTGACCGTTTGGCCCTTTAAAGAACAGCAAAATATTTACAGCTGCAAGCACACCATTTGCATGCACTGCTGCTGATATAAACCTTAATATTTACTGTCACACTGTCTGACAGCAGAGGACATTATTAATGCTTTCCAGATCTTTACAAGGAATTGCACCAGCCTGTGTTCAGGACACAGACCTCCCTTGCCAAGAGTGTTAAGGCTCTGGACTTCCCTGCCTCAGGGCTGGCTCTACAGAGGTGTGCTCCACCTCCTCATAGCAGGAATCTCCACAGTTTCCTGGTGTGGAGAGGAAGGAAAAAGACTTTCACTGCCTTCTTGCATCACTTTGGGAACCTGGCACATCTCAGCTTTATCTTCTCTAACTTACAGAGCATGGTGCCCCTCCTCCGTGTCTCAGGTGTCTTTGGAAAAGCTGGTGGGGCAGAAGTGTTTTGCTGCTCTGGAAGGCCGTACCTGCTCCAGAAAATTCCACATTGTGTCCATAAAATGAGCATCTCCCAAGATGAACTCCTCATAAATATCTGGAAAATGTCACCATCAACTTACAGTGAAGTCAAGACGTGAACCTTGGCTGACCTGTTGGTGTAGTTCCCTCTAATCCCTCACTTCCTCACAAAACTGGGTAAATGGTCTGAGAAACCCATGGACCTCTCAGTAAATCATAAATCCACAGGGTTTTTAGTTTGGAGGATTTGAGGAACAGATTTCAGGAAGTAGTGAGGAATAATGATGCTCTGGGGTATTTTATCATTTTCCATTCCAAGAGTTTATACATGTTGTCTGTGACTTCCCCAGGTGATTTGAAGGAAGGAACTGAACTATCTCAATGTTTAATTTTTGAGTGATATTAATCAAAATTGCATTTTAAATTATAGTGCTCCATAATGTGAGAATTGCCATATCTCCAACAAAGAAATAAGCTGTCCATAAAAATAAAGCCAGACCTAATTTAGATGTAGTCTGGTAGAAAAAAACATTTTTGACAGCAGCATTATTATACTATTTCATTTTGTCTTCTGGTGCATTATTTTTTATACTTTCAAGATGCAAATGGCTGGCCTGATTCAGAGTGTGTGGGAAATTCAGAGGCATATACAAGGGTGTATGTAAGGGTACAAGCTGTGACAATGTCAAAAATGTTCATGTATTTAGCTCATGGTTTTCTGCTGTTTGCTACTGTCCCAGGCTCCAGGGACTGTGATTGTTAAAGTACTCAACCAGAGAGCCTTGAGGGTTTATTAATGTGCTGTGGCACTTCTGGGCATGTATTTGATCAAAACAGATGAAACAAAGAGAGTGTGACACCATGCCTTTTGAAAAGTTATTTAGAGAAGACGAGAGGGACGGAGCAGGGAGGCTGAGGCAGCTTCAAATTAACACAGGCTTGAAGCTGATGATAGCCTTGTTATGGCAGCTCAGAGCTCATGTCAGTGTACTCTGCTAAAGAGCAGTCAAGATGCATATTAGGAATCTGAAATTGTATTTACTTTCCAAACATGTCTCTGAATTATTTGCATCTGACTCAGCAGGATTTTTTTTCATCTGGCATCTTCCAGACATCAGGGTCCTTCAGTGGAGCGGGAACACCATGGAAGGACTCCTTCCTTCCTTCTTCTCTAATTAGCACTCACAGCTAATTAGAAAGGATCTGCTGCAACATTTCATCCCTGTGCCAGGGCAGGATTATTTCTGAGGAGCAGAAGCTGAGATGTCCTGCCAAAATCACGCATCTGTGAAGCTGGAATGGTCTGGGACCTCCTCTAGAGCTCAGGAGAGGGTTACACATACAATTAATGATGTGGAGAATAATAGATAGATGACAACTGACCACAGAAACACAAAGGGATGTGCTAAAGGACTATCTATCATGTTTGTCATTTTATGAGGTTATAACAAAGAGAGATAGATTTAAGATTCAGTTGGGAAAATCTGTCATTATTACTGGCCAACATCTACAAATCTCAATGGCTAGTGTTAAGCTCCTAAATCTACTTTCAGGTATTTAGAGTAAAATAGTCAAGGTTTTCAGAGGTGCTGAAAAGTTGCCTTCCCAGTCCTCCTTTCCTGCTGCAGAAAGCACAAATCCCCATAATGAGAAAACTTTCAAACCCATGAAAATTTTAATCTCCCACAGACATTTCTCCCCTTTACTCTGGTAATGTGCTTCTTGTTCTGTCAACGTTGTCTCATTAAAGGAATTGGAGTCCTTTTCAAACACACAGGCCAAATCTTTTCTTGGAAGGCTCTCACTTGTTTCTGCAGTGCTCTCTGAAGCAGGAGCATCAGCACGTGGTGACATGACCATCTCTGCTCTGCTGTTAAATTGCAGTAAATACACACTAAAACTGAGAGCTGTAAAACTCCCTGCTTTATAAAGTCATATCCTGCAGCCATGTGTGTGCAATCAGTGTGTGCTGCCAGATTGTTAGGAACACTAAGCAAAAGCAGAAGAAAGTTGGATTCTGAGCCCAGCTAGGATGTCAGTAAGATCTACGGGAGAATGAATTCAAAGGAATTGATGAGGTTGAAAAAAACCCCACAAAAGTAGATCTGGTGCTTTTGTCTGATGTAAACACTGCTGGATGGCCTTGGCCCAGATTATGTTGAGCTGGTAGGCCTCTGAATAAAGAGCAAAAAGTGAATAAACCTTCTCCTCAGTCTGCATCCTGCAGAGGTGACATGGCAACCTGTTGGGTATGTGCTTGGCCATGAGGTAAAAACACTTCTTTATTGAAAGACCCACCCCTAGTTCCATCAATACACAGCCTGAATCTAGATTATGTATGGAGAAGTTTGCACCACCATCTGGTAAAAGTGACGAGGTTTATTTGTTGCAGAGGCTACAAGAGAGAATTATTCACAAATTTGATAAGCAAGAGGGCACATCCTTCTAGTGGGAGAGACAGTCCCACTCCAACAAATAACACTGCTGCCCTTGCAGCCTCTGTTAACCCTTATAAAGGCACCCAGCTCTGCCTGGTGGCCTTTGGGTGTTGGTGCCAAGGATTCCTGTGGCTCAGCTCTGCCTGGGTGGGATCTCCTTTGGAAGGCCTGGTGCATGGGAGATGGCCACAAGCTGGAGTCTCAGGCAAGAACTCAAGGTTGCACAGCCATGGTGCTTGCTGGAAAAGCAGCCTAAAGGAAACCCTGACAAACAACCCCCTTCTCCAGAGTAAATCCAGTTGCTTTCAGCTTTTCCAGCTGCCTGCATGTGGTGCCTGTCCTTCCTTCATGCTATTTTGAATGTTTTCCACAGCCTGCTGGGGTCAGGGCTGAAGCACCACTGCCCAAATGCAGTAGGAGCTGGGGGTCCTGGGGAGATGACATTTCCTCTCCTCCCTGGATCCCTCATTTTTGCATCTTCTCAACAATGTGTGCATCCCCTTGCTGCCTCTGCTCTTCCTTTTGGAGACCACCTGCTATGGAGTGCACCCTGTGCCCTGAGCCTCACCTTACTGGCAGTGTGCATTTATGGAGAAAAATGCTGGATACTGGGAACCCGTGAAATTGGGATTAAACTCCTTGTTCTGCTTCCCACAGGACTCTGGGTAGCAACAGTCTGAAGGCTTTTATGGGCTTGAAGGTACTCACCTCTGCTGAGAAAAATGCCCAGCTAAAGACTTCTGGTTCACCAGGAGACCATCTGCCACTTTGGGGGCTGAAATGCCTTTTTAAGTGCTGGTCTTTAAGTCTGTGATTCAGCTCTTTTCACCAGGAAAATTGCAGCAATGGTTGTAAAATCCTCAGATGCTCTGTAATGACAGCCACATAAATAGAGAAGCCTAGCCTTTTTTAGGAAGCTTTCTTTTAAAAAATCCAACAAGCTGAGTTTCCTTGGTTTTAAAGGGCCAGTTTGCACGAAGAGTTTTTCCAAACAGAGCTGGAGTGAGGTCCCAGATCCCAAACTTGCCGTGGTTCTGCAGATCCCATGCCCAAAACAAGTAAACCAAACAAGGGACAGGATATGTTGCCTCCAGCCATCTGATCATCGATCACCTCTCCCAGAACCAGACATGGAAGAGAGGTGCTTCTGTGCCGAGGGATTCCCTACCTCACCTACTGGGATTTATTCCATAATCTGCTGGCAGAAATGTGCCTGCTGTGCAGAGTGCAGTAGCCTGCCTCTGTTGGCAGCTGCTCTCAGGAGCCAAGGATGATGATCAAAGCAATCTGTGCGGACTCAAACACTGAATACCAAGCTGCATGTACTGGCTGGGTGCCTTGAGTGATTCCTGACTTTTAGGGAATTTTCTCTGTGGACCTGGTGTTTACCACTTAGTAGATGGGTACAGGGAATATCTTTTTGATAAATGTGGAGTGTTGCAACGACTTTATGTGATAAAACAACTGTAGAAGCGATTTTGCTCGTAGAATCAAACCATACATTGTTATTTATCATCACATTTTTATTAAATAAACATTATCTAGTTTTAGAATACTGTTCTGTCTAGCTGTTCAGTTTATTAGTAATTGATTTCAATAAAGGTGCAATAAAAAGAAAATTCTGATTAGAGAGATGAATATAGACACAGGAAAGAAAGGAAAATATATACCTACTCCAATCTCAAAGTCCTAAATGTACTGTTTTAAGCAACATATTTACTACAAGCAGAAGGACAAGCAAACATTTATTTCTTCTACCAGCACTAATGCTGAGTCCCTTTGGTTATTTCTTTAATCCAAACAGCTTCCTGGTAGATCCAAGATGTGAGGCCTTTCTGTAATGACTTGGCAAGGGAAAGGGTCCAGAACTTCTCTGCAAACACAATTAAGTTGCCAAGACAAGTCGTGTATTTGAATTGAAACTATAAATCTTTAATCTGCACCTACTCCACATCAAATAGCAGGAAAAGAGGCCCTCCCATCTAACAGCCTTAATTACCAGAGCACTGCAGCCTTTGAGCTTGACAGAGCCAGTGATAGCTGACCTTGTGCTCCAGCCCCAGAGTGGGACCAGTGTGATGAATGGGAAAACCCTGCCTGAAATATCACAGCAAAGGGAACAGCCTCAGATGGCAAATTAAGTGCCTAGCACACTGTTGGGGCTGCACAAATATATAATAATACCCTTTGCTTTGATCTGTTTATACTGGAATGAGTATGCTGAAGGCTTCTGTGTAAACACATCAAACTTTGTCCAGTAATGACCAGCCCCTGACACCTCCTTTCCCACACAAATGGGTGGTGGGATGGTGGCTTTTCCCCTCTCAAATGCCACTTAAAATACTCAAATAGACTTATAATATAATGCTTGGAGTAGGAGAGATAGGCAGTATGGGTTTGTTGTGGTTGTCTCTAATACTCCCACATAATTGCCCATAGCCTGTAGTAAATAAAATAACTGTGGGTCCAGGGAAAATAGGAGTTATGAGGCTTTGTTTTCCCTTTCTACAGTATTCAGGTAGCAGGTGAATCAAATACTGGCAGCTGAGTGTTTGTTTGCCTTAGAGCAGCTGTTCCCACACTGTGCAGTGTGGGTGTTGAGCAGCCCTCAAGATCCTCAGTAGTATTTTCTCTTGCATTCTGAATATTTTTTTTTGGTCAAGTGTTGTAACATGGTGGCCCATGAACAATGCTTAGAGTATTTTATTGGCCCAAAACTTGGCAAATGAATGCTTGAAGGCAGGGCCACGTTTTCTGGTCTTGTCTCTGAGAAAATTGCTTCTTGGGCTGGGTTGCCACACAGTATTTCTGAGACATTTCTCAAACTCTTTATTTCTAATTGCTATGTTGACTGCTAAACATTTCCTTTCTGGTCTTACTTCTATTTCATATCTTAAGGTTTCACAACATGTTCCTTCCACTAAGGGGTCTTGCTAGCTCAGTTTTCAATTCTGTCATGCAGAAGATACCTCGTCTGACTGGGAGCATCAGCTATGAAGAAAGACCTCATATGAGGTATAGCATTTCAAATATAGAGTGTAAAATGTTTTAATTGGAAAGATAAGAATACCCCTTCCTGTTTCCTTTTGTTTCCTAGGAGAAAGAAACCCTTAAAAAGAAGATATCATTAATTTATATGTTTAACATGATAAAGCTACAAAAATCTGCTTGTGAAAAATTTGTGTAGCAGGTGTGTTACACTGGTAGGGAATTCTTCAAACAATGTTTTCCAGAGGAAAGGACAAAGTATGAAAGTAAAAATTTTTTAAGCACACAACATGTTTATGCGTGTAAACAATCTACACTTACAATCTTATTGCATTAGGTTTCTATGATAAATAGAATATTATGTCTTGTAGCATATAAACATGTGTCTATATATGCATACATACATCTGCTTTTCTTTTACATTTGTATTTGTTACATTTCACAAAGAAATCCATCTGCCTTTAACCTTATGCATGGTACCTGCTGTGCTTCCTACAAAAAAAGCATTTGAATTTCACAACAAAAGCACATTAAGCCAATCAGGAAAACAAAGAATATGAACCCTGCAGAAAATTTATTGGAGGCTTATTTTGAATCTGCAAGCCTGTCAGATTATACCCACAGGCATTGCTCCTGTGTAAAAAGGGAACTACCCAGCACAAAAGCAGACAGGAACAACAACAACAAAAAAGTGACAGTGAAGCTTGTGCTGTCAGATGTGCATCCTTCACATATTCCACAGGAGGTTTTCTCTTCACCTGCTCTGAGTTTAGGCAGTGGTGGGCAGAGGGTTGTTGTCTGCTCCAGTGATGTCCTGGGGGAGGCATCTCCTCATGGATGCTGCCTGACTGCAGCCAGAGGTTAAAAGTGCAGGAAGGGGCTGTGAGAATCAAAGGATACAGCCAGGCCTGTTTGCTTTGAGGAAAAACGATGTGACTGTTTTAGGGTTTCCCTTCCAGTGCAATTAGTGGAGCTGCTTCATTAGCAGAAGTGTGTGGTGGGAATGCAACAGCCCTGGTGGGAGCACAGCCTTCCTGGATGCCTGGGAGGCCTGCCACCAGCTTTATCACAGGCTGGATTTCACCCCATCAGCTTGTAGTCTCTTGATGCAGAACATGAGTAATAAGGATGGGAACAGAGTATGCACAATGACATATCACCAAAAAGGGGCAGAATTCTATTAAAAGCAATCCACTTTTGGCAGGAGAAGAGTTACCAGGGAATTTAAAGCAGGAAGTCGTGTAATTAACTGCCCATTTCAGGGCAATATTATGCTAAATCCAATAAAATACAGCATGAAATAAGTGGCCCAGATTTTCAGGATATAAATGAGTAGAAACCCAATTTACTCTATAGCCTCAATGGAAAAAAGTACCTTCATATTATCTCTAATGACTCCTATATGCCCTGTCCATGCAGCATTTGCAGAAAATAATACTTGCCCTGCCAGGCACAGCTTCAGTTTTATCTATATGGCAAAGGACATATTTTATTTTGTCTTTTTATAGGCTTTAGCAAGTACTTTAGATTTAAGGACTGAAGCACAAGAGCAACTCCAAAAACAACTGGCAAAGACATCCTTAGAGAGAATTAACCTGGCTCTGACACTGTATAAACATGATGTATCCTCTCTCAAATTCTGTGCATGGACACGTTTTTGCTTGCAGTTCCTGTCCACACAGAGTTAGCAGGGTCTACAGTGCATGAACATGACCAACATTCAGTTTGTGCATGTTAAATAACATCTCTTGTGTACACCAAGAATTACTGCATTGAAACGGAGCTGCCTGGGCAGAACATACTCAAAAATGTGTGCACCCAGTTATGAAGAGAGTTGAGACACCACAGTCAGCCCCTGTGGAACCTTTGTGCATTATTTTTACCCAGGACTGCTTGGTGGAAGGTGCACTAAGAATATTTCCAGGGATTTGAGTATGCATGTGTCTGTATTTACAAATATTTGGATCCACCACGGGTACAAATCATCTTGCATTATGTACATTTCCTAAGGATGAAACATAAAGGAACATAAAGGATACAAATCATCTTGCATTATGTACATTTCCTAAGGATGAAACATAAAGGAACATAAAGGATACAAATCATCTTGCATTATGTACATTTCCTGAGGATGAAAGTGTTCTCCAGCATAAAGGAAATTTCTCTCCCAACTGTGACACTGAACTTACTAATGTGTTTTGCACAGTACACAGAATTCTTTCACACAGATTGTTGGTGAGCTGCCATCCTTGCTTTCTGCTTGCCTTGGGGAAAAATCACTCCCATATCTGTAATTATTAGAGGTTACTATTGCTCCACAGGGTATGAAAAATTGCAATGGTGAGGCTGGGCACTGAAAAGTTACAGAGAGGATGTAGATAAGGAAATCTAGGAGGGCTGCACGGGGAGGGATTGGCACTCACAAAAGGGCAGGCTTTGCTGCTCTTTGACTACAATCTGCAGTCCTCTTTAGTTTCCGTGTGAAAGGATAGTGAAAATGAGACTGGAGAAGGCACAATTTGTTGTTTAGCCCTCCCCTACATATGCTGGGTGTTTGAGCAGAGGTTCTAAGCCAGGCACCCCTCCCTGGAGAGCACGGGGAGGAACAGGAGGCTGTGCATGGGCTGAAACACTGAGGGTTTATTTGATGGCATCATATTGTTAGATGGGCACAAAAAGAGGGGCTGAAACATTGAGGATTTATTTAATGATATCAGCTTGTTGGATGGGCACAAAGAGAGGGGCTGAAACATTGAGGGTTTATTTAATGGTATCAGCTTGTTGGNATGGGCACAAAAAGAGGGGCTGAAACATTGAGGGTTTATTTGATGGCATCATATTGTTAGATGGGCACAAAAAGAGGGGCTGAAACATTGAGGATTTATTTAATGATATCAGCTTGTTGGATGGGCACAAAGAGAGGGGCTGAAACATTGAGGGTTTATTTAATGGTATCAGCTTGTTGGATGGGCACAAAGAGAGGGGCTGAAATATTGAGGGTTTATTTAATGGTATCAGCTTGTTGGATGGGCACAAAGAGAGGGGCTGAAACATTGAGGGTTTATTTAATGGTATCATATTGTTAGATGGGCACAAAGAGAGGGCCCAGTGATTTCCATTTGCTGCAGGGAGTGGCAACCAGCAGGCAGAAACGGGAACAGGGGTCAGGTTATAAAGAGAAGATGTGTGACTGCAGATGGGATGCACAGCCCCGAGGAATTTAAAGCCCTTGAAAAGCGTTTGTTAAAATAACATATCATAAGGCTCAGATGTCACAAGGCTAATGTTCAGGCTGCTTAAAAAGCCTTCAAAAGGCAGGAAGAGAATACTCTGACTTCTGTGAACAGCCAATACACAGCATTTAGACCCAGTCATTGGCAGTTGTGGCAGACAGAGCATGAACTCCAGAAAAAAATGGGGTCTGGCCTATGATAAAGTGTTCTATTCCCTAGGAGTGAATGACTGGAACAAATGTAAAAGCATAATGATTTTCACAAAGCTCCAAGCAAATTCTTTCAGGGGTAGATAGTGGGAGAGAGAGGAGTTAAAAAATAAAATTTTTACTTACTTATCTTTTTCTTTAAAGTGGCTGTGTCTGAAATTTGAAATGCAGACACTCAAGGATATTACTGCAATGTTTCCCTTTGCAACAGAAGGTAGAAGCCTTATAGAGGTAGGATTTTGTGCATGCAGTATCCAGACTATTCTCTATGCTCAAGAGATACTTAAAATTTGGCTGCACAATGGAAAAACAGTCAAGCTGTACAAGAAAACCTTTTAAGTTTCACTGAGCACTGTATACTGTTGCTTCCAGTCTCCTGGGTAGAGTTTTTATCTGAGCTACATACTTTGTGATGCAGAGTTTGTTTCATCTCTTCTCTTTCACTCTGATTGTGGTGGAAAAGGCAGTGGACTTTGCCCTCCTCTTCTCCTGGGGTCACGTTCTTTTCCCAGCTCCTGAAATCACAGCTGGTAAGGACTGGGACTGAGCAGGAGACTGTGAATTCTGCAGGGAAAGCTCTTTCACTGAAAGCGCTTCCTGGGCTTCTCTTTGACTCCTGCTGGAGTTTATGTGTTCGAAGGGATGTTGTCTGCAAATTAGAAAATTGGTGAGGCTCACTCCTACCAGCTCCAGTTTCAACAGCCACACCAAGCAACTGCAGGAACCTTGCTGGCTGACAGAAAACTTGGTGAGTGAAGGGAAAATGAAAAGTCACCTGGATTTGTATTAAAAAAAGATGAGTTACACCAGCAGCCTGCTTTGGCTCTGTTCTTAGTGAGACCCATCTGTGCTGAGGAAGCTGAGAACATTTCAAATAAAAGCATTTGTAATTTCAAAAACTCCTTTACACTTTCAGGGCAAAATGTCAGACCTTACTTCAACAGATCTCTGTCCCCAGAGTCAGAACTTGAGTCTATCTAAAGGACATTAGTCATCTCATACCAAATGCCCATAACTCAGCCTTTTCCACCCAAAACAATTGATTAGAAACAATTGGATCCAGGTGGAATGGGCAGATCTCTTGTTATTTTCTATTACTTTTAACTTATTGAATCTCTTCTGGAAGATAAAATATTGCTTGGTACCTAAGCAAACCTTCAGTTACAGCTGGTAGTTAGATTTGGAAATAGAAGCTATGTGATATGGTCCATATTTCAGGTGGCAGTGCCTGAAAACTAATCAAAGAGACACGGGTTTGTGTTCTGATGTTATGTTAACATCATTTATGGTGTTACATTTCTAACAGCAACTGGATCTTGGGTGCCTTTCAAGCAGCTATATTCTATTTAATCATAGCATGGTAGTCTCAACACTCATGATGGTATGCCAAGAAATAGTTCTGTTCAGTTTGCAAGGGTAAGTTCAGTAGAAGGTTGCTCCAAGGTTATTTTTCATTCACGTTCATTTTCTTCCTTAAGAAGAAAGGAATCAGTAGGAGAAAGTTGTGAAAAAGATAAAGAAAGTATTTTATAAAAAGGGGAAGGTGGGAAAATTAGAAATTACTGACTACTCTTACACTGCAGGGTCTCAGAATGGCATCACTGGGTGATCCACACTGACACTACTGAGGGTTACAACAGTGAAACTCCAGAGCTGAACCTCTGACACAGGAAACAGCCTTCAACACTAGCAGAGACTGAAACAGATCAGCTAAAGCAAGCTGAAGGGGTTTTGGTGAAAACACTAGGGGTAGGCACAAGAATGAGTCATTGCAGAGTGAATTGGAAGGTGAACTTCCAATACATCTACTGATCACCTGTAATTGCTTTTGTTACTAGCCCTTACTCTTCATACACAACAGAGGCATTGCTGCTCTTCTACTGAAAGATCAACAACCTTCAATTATCTGGTTTTTACTGTGGATAAAACCCCCCACACTGGCAGTTAGTGGGGGCTGCTCTGATGTTCTGTTCATGTAGTCTCTTTTTACCCCACAATTTGTTCAAATGTCTCGACCCACAAACTAGCCATATCCCTTGTCCTGATATTATAGATAATCTTATCTTGTATACTGCAAAATTACAGTTCACAGCATCTTCTGCCTGCTCAAGTTGTTTTGAATGGATTAATCCATTAGCAGTGAATTATCAAAACAGCAAATTCCTGGGGGTGCTCATTAAAGCACTTCATAAACAGTGTCCCACCAAGCACCACAAGGCACTGACCATTTATCACAAATATATTCCAGCTTCCTCAGAGGACAGAAGATAGAGCCTCCTGAGCAGAAAAACATTCTTTCTCAACAGCTGGTCAAGAGCTTCCATGGCCTGTGAGAGAGGATGAGGAGGGAGCCTCTCAGGCTTCATCCTTTATCTTTCTGCTGAGTGATGCTGATTGGCAGGGAAGCAGCATGAGAGCAAGCTCTTACCACAAGACAGGGTGCAAATTCTGTATGTTCCCAGGCTCTCCCACTGATATGGCTTTTGTTCAATTATTTCCAGCCTGGTTTTCTCTCAGAAATATATTTGTAGTGTGCTATCAAATACTGGACACAAGGTGAGCTCATTACATCAGCACAGAAGGCTTGAAATGGACTGATGTGAAACTCAAAAATTGATAGTGAGGAACTTTGATCCAGAAATATGTCATGTTCTAGTCTCCTCCTCAATGTGCACTATAAAAGCCCAGCAGGTCCTAGAAACATCATCAATTAAGCAATTTTATTTTTCTTTAAGTAGAGAACAATGATTAAAGTGGTGAAGCAGCTTGCTAAAAGGTTGACCATTGCTCTTGCCACACAACTTGTTCCTCTGTGCTCTGTGAGCCCAATGATGAGATCTTTACCTGGGGCCCTGCCCAAGTCACTCCTGAGAACCCATCTCAGATAATGTACAATTATCCGCACATTAATAGTATGAAATCCCAAAGAAAATTACTGAGAGCTTTCCAAAATGCACTCATTCTGCTTTTCAGATGGTGACAGTATCTCTGTTCCACTCTTTTCCAAGAAGACAGGATCTGGCAGTTTTGGAGAGTACAAGGTATGAACTGCTCACTTTAGTCCTGAACTTAAACACTCTTCTTGGTCCATAAACTTCTCTGGAACATCAAGCTTCTCAAATTCAGGTCTGTGTTTCTTGTGCCCTGACCCCTTTGTAAGCCAGCAACAACTGAGGTAGATGATGTATCTGCACTGACTCCTTGTCAGCTCAGAAAACGCTTCCTTTTCCTTCTGAACAAAAGCCAATTCTCATTTTACAATGTTGCATTGTTGAAAAAAAAAAAATGAACTTTCTGGGAAGAGCTTTCTATTTCAAGTGAAGATGCCAGGCTCAATTTCAACTCTTCCAAGCCTGTGGATCTGTCTGGTTTAGTCACACCTTTTCATGGGGATGCCTCTGAGGAGCTGAGCCTCTGGTTATTTCTCATAACCTCCTCAGCTCATTATTGCACCAAAACTCTGCTGCACCCTGTTTTCCTCTGCAGGAGGACAGAGCTTTTCCTTAACTACTGCTTCCAGGAAAGTCTTCCTACACCCTGTAATTATATTAGTGTATCTATGACAAAGCTTCTAAAGTCATAGAATATGCAGTAGGGACAAAAGGATGTTAAAAAACAACTACTAAATTCCCACCTGAAATGTAAAGTGACTTCAGTATCACACTGAGATTTATGGCTACTACAAAAAGAAAATGGAAAATGTGAACCACAGTTCCTGTCTCTCCTGCTGTGGTGTTGTTGTGTCAGGACTGCTTGACAGAGTAAAACGCAGAATTTAAAATTCACATTTCACACAAAACCATATCATTACTTATCATTCTGCATTTCAAAATATTCTCTTATCTGAGTGAGAAGGAACAGGTATGTAGTCCAGGAAAGTGTATCTTCTAGGTCTCTGGAAAGATAGGATTATCCAGATTTACAGGCATGGATAAGCTATTTGCCAAGAAGTGAAGTCTTTTAAAATGATGGACATAGTAGGATTCAAAAAAGGCACACATATGGATTAATGTGCTAGATTTTTTTTCCACATGAACTGTAAGGAAACATTGTTTGTTCTTCATATTTTGAAAGAAGTTGACTTGTTACTGGAGCCTGAACATGAGATTTAGGAATATGTGATCAATATGGGTCTCACAGTGATTTATCACATGCAGAGCTTGACTGAGACAAAGCCCTGCTATCAGCTTGAGCAATTCCCACTGCAAATGCAAGTGGAAGTCCTGGATAGCCTCCTTTCATATCAGTATGAATGCATATCATATTCAGCAAGATTGAAGAGAATTTAAAAAAAAAAATCTATGTATGACTCACTACATGAGGTGAAGAGACCTGATGTTAGATTTTTGGGGGTGATGTTACTGGTTTGCTTGTAGGTGTAGGGTTTTTTTTGTTGTTTTGGGTTTTTTTGATTGTGTTGGATTTTTTTGGTAGTATGGTTTTGGTATTCTTTTTTTTGTTGTTTTTGTTTTGGGGGGGTTGGGGGGTTTTTGGTGGGGTT
>VWYP01019652.1:106648-128855 GCA_013400435.1 Pycnonotus jocosus
TTTTTTTGTTTTGTTTTGGTTTGGTTTGGTTTTTTGTTGTTTTGGTTTTATTTTGTTTTGTTTTTTGGTGTGTTTTTTTTTTGTTCATGAGAATATGGTGAGAGTAGAAAAACCATTTTGTTGAACTGCTCTTTAAACATCTGTTCTGAAAGAAGCTCCCACTATCAGCGAGGCAGCAGTTCAGGCACTCAGCCTATTTATACATGAGCAAGTAGCTCTTTATACAGAGCAGAACAATTGCAACAGAGAAGGTGAGGTCCTTGGTGGCCCAAGGCATGGAGTCCTGACAGGACACTTGGACCCTGGTCCTGAGCAGATTCTCTGACTCAGAGATCTCTTACACTCCAGCTGGAGAGCAGAATATGAAGCTTGACATGTGAAAAAAAAAAAAAAAAAAAAAAGGTAAAATTTAATTACAGAGGTGCTTTGTCTGTCTTAGGGTTTTCTCAGTTTTCTCAGTATTACAGTGTCTAATTCGTGTGTACATCAATTGCACTGATTTCCTACTTCCATCCATTTTCTAAGCAACTTGTTTGATAAACTAACCCAACACGGATTTTATACACAGGAAATGCTTTTAATTTACTTTAGATTACTAAGAATGCAAGACAACATAAAACACGACACAATGTTTTTTATAGTGCTTCTTACAAGTCCACTTGAATTTTCATGAAATTCTAGCAGGCCACGCATTTGTATATGTGGATGGCAAGGAGGTATCAAGGGAGTCTGTTTTAGTCACACTGAGTGACCCAAAGAGGACTGAAAACACAGCATAAAACCAGAAAAGTGAGAAGTGGCACACAGAAGTGATGGCTAACTTGGTTAAGTTCCTCACCTTTCCAAGTTCCCTTTCCTGTTGTATTAAACTTCTGAAAACTCATCAGTCACAAGCATTACTTCTAATTTTGTGGATGGAAAAGTTTGCGAGACGTTAAATATCAATTAAGATTATGTAGAGGTGTAAGACCTTTGGTTGTTGCTTCCATTTGAATGCTTCAGTTCCCAGAAACTACAAAATGCATGTGCCTGGTTTATTTGCTTATTATTTATACCAGAGTGATGTCAGGATCTGGACTCAGTGCTAACAGAAGCTGTCACATGCTTTTGTCAAACAATCATTTCTCCAAACAAGTGTAGTGTAAATAGGTAGCACAATGCATTTTTCACATTTTGATATATTTAATTTCTTTTGCAGTGATCTGTTCACACAAAGTTTGCATAAAAACAGAACAATTTCCCAGAGGTAATATAATAATCAATTTTGAATAAATGACTCAATTTGATGTGGCTTACAAATAGTTTGTGGACAACGAATAAGGTGAAGTACACATTCATGGAGTCCTTTTTACTTCCAGCTTCTCTTCATGTAGGCTTGCCTGGCTGCTGTCAGAAATTCAGCACCAGGGGTTAATTTCTCACTACCTTAAATTACTTTGAAGGGGTTGTTTTTAAAGATCATACACTATCACACTTATTGTATTTGTTATTTCTCAGTAAACTGACTAAATTTTACTTGCAGCGAGCTTCAAGCTGTGATTTATGTTACTGTCAGACTTAGGAAACCAATTGCCTCAAAGTGTTGTAAATTCCAAGTGAACATTTGCAATTGTTTTCTTTTTCTCAGCTGCACAAACCTATTATTCCCATGGCAAATGCGTAATTTGTAATGGGCTGCTAGATGTATTTGTTAATGCATTCACTCTCAACTTAAGCAGTGTTCTTCAGCAAATCCAATAGATGAAGGACTGGAAATAAACAGAAAAGGTCTTCAACAGTATTGACTTGGGTCTCATATAAAAACAATTTGGATACTTTGGTGTGGAAGCAAGTGTTTTGTTACAGAAGCTGATTGCTCCCTGCTGTACTGCATGCTAGCAATTTCTTTCAGATGTGTTCTCACTTGAACATTCTCCTCAGTCACATTGCAGCTCCATGGAGCCCATATTTCCTCCTGGAAGGCATCTATCTCCCTTTGACTCCCTGTCATGCATTGGGTATCAGGAAGGGAGCTAAAACCATGCTTGCAATGATGTGCCCAAAGTGTGTCAGCTGGTACCATCTGCAGTGCCTGGAGCAGTGTCTGGGAGGCTCTGACAACTCAATTGCAGGCTGCAGGTTTTGAAAAACAGGCAATAATTACTATTCCTGCTTAGGCAAGGGGTCTCCTTTGTGCAGCACTGGGGAGGCCACATCTGTTACAACCATTACCAACTCTCTGCTGATCATCAATAAACACTACAATCAAAAATAGTCATCAATCTGGATAAAAATCACAATTTCTTTTCAGTTCCAGCCCACTGATCTGATCCAGTTGTGGCTAATAAATTGATGCACTGTCACCCTTTCCTTTTGTGTGCTTTTCTTCTCACTATTATTGTTTTTGCAAACCATGTAGGATCCTGCCACAAACAAATGCTTGGCAGCAAAATAGGAAGGTAAGAAAGAAAGCTGCAGCTACTCTTGAAGAGAAGAATTGGATATTTTGGAAGAACATTGAATTCTGAAGTCCTAGGTCAAGAATTTTCAATAAAGCCACTGCCTTCAACTAAGCCTGACTTTTAGTTGTCTTGGATGAGATCCGGACTCTCAATTATCTGGCTGATAACTACCAGTTTACATTTTTACAAAAAAGTATAGTTTGTTATCTAACATAAAATTGAGAAAAGTATTGCAGGATATTTTCTCAGATGAAATGCATGTTATTTGACTGTGAGAATTCATGGCTCATTTTAGGCAGCTTCTTTTTAGCTTCTTTAACCCAACTGACCATTTTTAACTCTTCTGGGGTCTTTCTTAGCAGTAAGCACGTGGTTGGGCAAACCATGACATTCCTCATGCTTTTTGTCCAGCACTGATAATGTGGAAAAATTGGTACTGTGATTACTAAAAGACAACCCCCCAAATACTCTTCTTGTGAAAATTTAAATATTGGATATGATATGGATTTCTAACCATAGGGTTCAACATAGCCCTTCATTTCACATTAAACCTAGCAGAAATAACATGACAAAGCTGGGTTTCCAATCAGCAGAAATGAAATTTGAGCTCTTGAGACCTTCAAAGAAGATGCATTTTGAAATGGCCAGTGATGGAAAACATGCAAGAGAGCTTCTTACATTATATAACTCTCCACTGCCATGGAACTGGTAATCCCTGAAGGAAAGTCTTCAGTGCCATATCAGATATCTTAAAACAATGGGTTGCTGCCATGTTCCAAGTTTTGTTTTCTGCATACAGTCTAACAACAGACATAACAACAGATAAATATCAAGACAAATTTGTTAATACTGCATTATTGGCAGACAAAAAAAGATCAGTTTACATTGGAATGCTGAGCTCCTGCCAACCACCAACAAGCAGACAGCTAACTCTGCTTTAGAACTTGCTGCTAATGGGAAAAAAACATAGTGTGTTGCACAAAAATAGAAATAATCTGAAGGTATTTGAGCAGGTTTCAGCTCTGCTCTGATAGTCCCCCCAAAATCAGCTCTGATGACAGAATTTGAATAATATTTCTTGTGTAAAGGCAGCAGCCTTTTATTTTAACATAGCCCTTAGAATCTCTTCCGTGCTTTAGGAAAAAGAAGCAGAATGAATCTGGTAAATATTATTAGTCTAACTTAGAGTTGCAGAAGCAGATTCATACAAAGAAAGAGCAGTTTACCTAAGACCACCCAGAAGATTATCAGATACCAAAATGCATGGCTTGGGAAGAGACAACACAGAGTAGCAAGGCTGGTTTGAAAAGCCTGAGGGTCTGAAATGGAAAATCATCTTCAATATGTATAATTCAAGGATGAGAAGTATTTAAATATGCATTTACATATGAAAAATGCTATGGCAATGTATTTTTTTATGTTGCTGCAAATATTTTGGGGTAGTGAAAAGAACACCTTAAATGTGAGAAACTCTTAATGCAGGTGTGTACATTCCCATCTTTGTTATAGCAGACAAACACACAAAGAGGAGATTGGTGAAATGGATGCATTTTGCAGTGATGAATGAATAAACTGAATTATAAAAGGCCTGAGCCCACCTGTCCCTGAGGATCTTCAGCCAGGAGACTGGAACACCTCTCTCAGAGTGATGTCATTGTGTGGAGTGAATAAAAAATTTATTTTATAAATTATTAGAGTTTGGCTGCTCTTTTGTTTTCTTCAAGGCACTGAAGGGGAGGAAAGGAAATAAAAGGGAGATTTTGACTGGTCTGGTAAATATGGATGTGGCTGGGGCCAGGAAGAATACATTAGAGGAGTGACTGATGGCCTTGATTATGGTCAGCATATTGAGAACATTGGCTTCCACTGTGGCTGTGAAGTGCAGTCACTATTCTCTCACTTTCTGTCTGGCACAGCTTGTGCTTATTTTTCTAAAAAGGGCTGCAGCCAAATAACAATAGAATTGTGAGCATACTGACTTTACTACTGGTCAGTTGGCACTGTCAAATTCTCCTGTCAAAGACCCATCTTTACTGGATTTCAGCATACTCACACAGTGGATCCAGATGGCAATGCTTATTTGCCCATACTTGCTTTTTAAATTGCTCCAGAAAAAATGGTCATGATTAATTTCCATGGACAGAAAGGAAGATATTTTCTGACCCACAGCTATAATAGTTGATTTTCTTTAAATTTGCCTGTTTTGCCATTTTCTTCGGCTTTTCAGCTAACATGATTTTAATATAATAATTTAAAAGAACCTCCTGCACATATCTATGTCCCACCATAAACAAAATGCTTGTCTAATGCTGGAGCTCTGTCCCATAGGAGAATATTGCTCCTGTGGGAGTCTTTGGCCAGTGAATGCAGCAGACAGGAGAATATTTTCTATATTCTCAGATAAATGAACATGTCTGGCATGTATGGAGCAAGTGAAGGCCACTAGACAGGCAGACTAGATGGGAAAGGGAAATCACAAAGTTGACAACAACAAGAATAGCGATGGCAAGGCTTATGAATGGCTCTTTTCATTTGTTTTCTTCACAGCCTTGACTGGCAAGAGTGACAGAAGGAGGAGGTTGTGGGAGCAGCTTTGGTGAGGACAGAGAAAGAGGGGATGGATGCTTTTGGGAAACAAGGGAGGTAGCCAGCATGACTGAGTGGAACTAAAGGGGTAGAGAAAAAAAAGTTCAATTCAGCAAGAAGAGCTGCACAACAGATCTTCAAGACTGGGGTATCAAAACTCTTTAGAGACCACGAGGGAAAGTGGCCAACATGCAGAGAAGCACTTGCCACAGCCAGAAAAAGGAAGATGGCTTTGGCAGGAACACCCCACTGGCCCAGTGAAGGGAGAAAGAAGCCCTGTGAGGAAGACTGCAGCAGCAGAAAAGGAGAGTGAACAGGTGTGTGCAAGGGGTTTGGCTGCAAGGCTGGAATGGAGAGGCTCAGTAGCTGAAATGCTGTGGCAGGTGAGGCTCACTCACTCCATCCTCTCACAGGAGGTGTGCAGGGAACCCACAGAGAAAGATTGAAGATGAGTGTGGTGGAGATAGTCAAACACACTGCAGGAGGTTCACAGAGGGTGCTTTGTTGTGCTGGTTTTTTTTAATGCTTGTGAAAGTCAGCCGGGGGGAAGGAGCCATTTGGGACATTTACCAGAATGGGAGCACTCTGACAGGGACTTTGTAGAGTGTCAGCTCATTTTCTAGGCTTGTCCACCTCCTTCCTCCCGTTGATGCAGTGTCACATCCACTACATTGTTGTGCAGAATAAGCTGCTCATTATTTGTGCAGGACATGCACATGTTGAGGCTGCAGTGGCATAGTGGATATATGACATTTGCATGTAATTGCTGTGACCTGATACTTGTGTAACTAGATGATGAAAATGTTTTGCTTTATCTGAAGTGGATTTTCCATGTAATGACCATATAACTGAATTAGAGACGGATAACCTTGCTGAGATTTAATATGAGCTCATAGCAAAAAAATTTGTTTAAATAAACTTTATGTTCAGATGGGTTTTGACAACCGGCAAAAACACTATTTCTCATTCTTTACTGAGATATGATCTCATTACACATGAACAATCCCTGCAACACATGCAGAAAATGGCATAAGAAAACCCCCTTTCTGATATCATCTCTGGTTGTCAAGTGTTAGATGCAAAGCTAATGAGCTTTGATCCGAGTGCCAACCAATTTAATTCTCTCCATTATCTTGGCTGAATGGGGATATTTATTGAGTTTCCCCACACGTGCTTGCTGTGGTACAAAGGCAATGGATCATTGTTATGCCACAATAACATGAGCTGCAACTCTCCCCAGCAAGAACCAAAGGTGTGACTCCTGCTTTGTTGGAAAAACTCAGAGCATGGCCCTCAAAACCAGGTGTTCACATAGGGCCACACACAGGGGGATCTTATTCTTATTTCTGGTGGTAATCTGGTTCATGGAGAGAAAGAAACTTGACTTTCTCAGTCTACTGGTGCTGCTGCCACAAGCCTGATGCTTTTGTGGTGGTAAGTGGCAGCAAACCAGCCTTATCTTTGGATCAAGATTTTTTTCTTTGTATGTAACTAACACCTTACACAAGGCTGCCCTGTGATCCACTCTGCAGACTCATCACCTGTAGCAGCAGTTTCTGCTGTGTTGAAGTACACAGACCTGTCACCTGTGGGAAATCAAAGCATGTTGTGTAATCCAAGCACAAGGAGAGTGTGGGAGAGGAGAGAACACTGTTACCCAGGGCCACCCAGAAAGAGTAGTGAGAAATGGCTGATGTGCCCCAAGACCTTCCTCTGAGAGGCTGGAAAGAACCTCAGCTCAGGGGGTAATGAGCTGTCCTAATTAACAGAGAGCATCAAGCTCAGCTGATCTGTCACAGGCCTCTCAAAGCACTCGTGCCTGCTGGAAGTTGGTGTCTGTAATCCCTATCAATTCAAGGGGATGCAAGAGGAGGTTCATTGCAGAAATAAGAACTTCAGATTACAGTCCTCAGGAACTGGCAGTTAGTAACTTTTACTTGGCTGGCTTGCACTCTGGTTTTTATAAAAATGAGCATGGTGAGAGTGGAAGTCTAGGACACAAAAAGTAAGCAGAGCTTCCCTCACTCAGACCCTCTCATATTTGTTATATTTTACAGGGTAATGTGATGTCTTGGGGATGGGATGCCAACCCCAATCCTGAATCTGTCTTCTTTTCTCAGCCTCTGCCAGCTGTGTTTCCTCAACATCATTTCAAGATCCTTCTATTCCAGCAGGGCGTTTCACAAGCCATTAGACATGCCCATGTGTAAACTCACACCCATCTGATGTGCCAGCCACAGCTCACTGTGATAAAGGTTTATTGGAGGCTTTTCAAATATATTTCATTAATCAGATTCAAGGCAGAACCTTTCTCAGCCTGTCTTGAGCAGATTTCACAAAGAGCATGCACCATGCAGCTTTGCTCACCACCAGGTAGGAAACATCTGATATAAAAAAATGCTTGTCAGCAAACCAAGGTGGCAGAAAGGTTTCTTGACTGCACTGAAGAGATAAAAATCCACTGTTGGATTTTCAGCACCAGCCCTCCCAATACCCTAACCTTCTTCACATTTTCACAGTATTTCATGAAGATTTATCAGTATGTGATGACTTAATCAATCTTAACCTTAGTAAGAGACATAGAGCTAAAAGCCTGTGAAATTCAACAGTTAAGTAGAGAGAATCAAAGGAGAAAGAGAAAAAAAAAGGAAAAAAAAAGAGATAATAACAAATTTTGACAGGTCAAATACAGAAAAATAAGAGATTTTTTCATCTGGGAAATCTGCCTGGAGGGGTCAGGTTAAAGAATTACCCAGCCAGTGAGAGAAGGGCACCGTGTCTGTCCACACACATAAAAGACCACAGAGTAGGCCCCTTTTTAACAACCTGAGCTTGATAACGTGTCTAATGTCTTCCATACTTGCACATTGCTAAAAAAAAAATCAACACAAAAAACAGCAACGAGAAACAAAAGCAAAACCTTCTACATCTTACTCATTCATTTCATGAGACTTGTTACTTTCCAGTTGCTTAAGGTTTTGCACAGAGATGGAGGGGAAGCTAAATCATGTCTTATCTGCTGTTATCAGACCGTAGGCAAACCAGCCAAATTCTGGTCACTGAAATGAGTCAGGTTTGAAAAACACAATCTCTGAGTGATGGTTCAGATTTTCCATTTAAAAGCACCGTGGATCTTCAGAATTTTGTATGAGACTGCTTCAAATTGAAGGGAACCCAAGCCAAACACGGGGAGACACAGAAACAGAGGGAGGCTTGGCAGGGCATTGACTCTGCTGGGGCAGGAACAAAGGCTTGGCTGACAGCATATGCTATCTATTAAACTTTGTTCATTGTGTGTGTGTGCAGAGAAAGGGAGAGACTGAGAGAGGTAAGAATTCCAGCTCTCTTCTTGACTTCATACAAAGCTTTTGCCCAGTTTACCTGATAGCTGGTGGAGTCTGGAGGGAGCTCGGCATTTTTGAGTATTATTTCACATAGTAAAATTTTAATTTGTTTCTCTTCCTGCTTTGTCAGAAAGTTACACATCCACCACAATAAGATCAAATTCATTAAAGAATCTGTTAAAGTGAGGGCTATTGCAGCAATTGTCTGCTTTGTTTGCAATGGAGAAGACTTTTTTCAAGCCAGGAAATCTTCTGTTGTTAGGTGACAGGAGGTGTTCCCAATTAAGTGGTTCACCTGCATACTAGAAATGTGTGGGAAGCCTAAATTGGAATGACAATATTTCTTCAGGTGCTCCATGAAAATTACAGAAGTTAGGCAAAGTTCTGGAAGAAAGCCATTGAGCTCAACTGTACTATAGGCAAGGGTGCCTAATAATGAAAAGTGTCTTTTTCTTATAGATTGAAGTCCTTTCTCCAGCTGTAAACAACAGGAGTTTCAGATAGAGGAGGAGGAAGGAAAAATTGAGCATTTGAAAATGAAAGAAAAGAAAACCTAAAAGCCTGGCCTAGTAGGAGGACATAGAAAAACCACCCCAGTTTTCACTATCACCAGGATTTCTCCTGCAGTTTCAGAGGGTTAACACTGAGTGGGGTGCTGAAGACTGTCTTGACCTTCTGGATCAGTCCCTGAAAAGTCACCTTTGTTGCCTGGATTTGTAAAAAGAGCTAGACCTCAGTACAGCCACAGGAACACTGGAATACCCGTGGCTGGCACACCAGAGGGTTGTGCCACCATTCACAGGAATCTTGATGGGCTGGAAAAAGAAACAGGAACCTCATGGAGTTCATCAGGGGGAAGTCTCAAGTCCTGCATCTAAGGAGGAATAACTCCCAGTACTGGTGCACACTGGGGCTGGCCAGATGGAAGGCAGCTGTGCAGAAAAGACATTTGGGAATGGGAATTCTTGGGGACAACTGTGGCCCACTGGCCACCAATGGCATGTTTGTAGCATAAAAAGACCAGCAGCATGCTGGCCTGAATTAGGAGAATGGTTAGGTTGAGGGATGTGATCCTTACCTGCTGCTCCACGCTGCTGGGTCATGTTTGGAACCCTGTGATGGGTTCTGGGCTCCCCAGGATCAGAGATGTGGAGCTGCTGAAGCAGGTTCAGCAAAAGGTCACTCTGTGGTTAAGGGACAGGAGCACCTTTCAAAGGGAGGCTTGGGGTTGTTCAGCCTGGAGGAGAAAAAGCTCAGGAGGTGCCTCATCAATATCAATAATCATCTGATGAGGGGAGGAAAGGAGATGGAGCCAGACTCTTATCAGTGGTGCCAAGTGAGAAACCAAAAGGCGGAAAATTCTATTATAAGAAAAGAAAAAACGATTAACATCATCAAACACTGGAACAGATTTCCATCCTTGACAGTGTCCAAAACATGACTTAGAATCACAGAATGGGGTGGGTTGAAATGCACATTTAAAAGTCAACTGGTCCAAGCATCTGCATAGAGCTGGGACATTCTCAGCTAGACCAGGCTGCTCAGAGCCCCATCCATCCTGACCTTGAATGTTTCCAGGAATGGAAAGCCTTTCCTGTGTTTCACCATCCTTATTGCAAGAATTTTCTTCCTTCTGTCCTGCCCAATCCTGCCCTTTTAAAGGATTTCTCCTTGTTCTATCACAACAGGCTCAGCTGAAAATTCTTATCTTGGTTCTAGGCAACCTGCTGCCAATGGCTCTGTTTTAGTACTGGGGTTGTACTACGTGATCTCCAAGGGTCCTTTTAGTCTCAACCATTTTATGAATGCTCACAAATCCAGCAGCCTCATCACCACTGCATATGCAGGCATCTCTGGGCTTGTTTGTCCACAAGGCTGAGCAAGTGACCCACGAGTTTCTCTTGTGAAAGGTTTTGAGACCTTTGAGAAAACATTTCTGCAAGGTGGAAATTTGAATAGACCAGACAAGACAAAGTGCAATATAGTTATTGAGCCACATAATGAAATGCAACATACAGCAGTCCACAGTCCCCATAGAAATATTGTTTCATTTCTTTGGCAAAATTTATTAATTTTGAAATATTATTTCCATGTTGAAGTGAAAATGAAACTGCTGCTCTGAGCACAGGCATTATGTGGCACAGCCAGCTTTTGGGAACACAGGAAATACTCATTGATTTGAGCTGGAATTCGAAGGAAATGCTACATCTAAGTCAGACCAAGGGCTTGGATTTATTCTCCTTTAGACCACAGAAATACCCTGGAGAACCATTTAGTCTGACTTTTCACACAGAACTTTCATGGAAACATCTCCCCAAATATTATTTTGCAGGGGAAAAATTTTCCATATAGTTCCAATTAACATTTAGCTGTGCCTAGAAAATGAGACAATGAGACTGACAAGCAACTGTTCAACTTCCTGTCTGGAGCAAGAAAAAAGAGAGACATGATCTCCAATTATTGAATAAAATTACTCCACCAGCACATCATCAAGAAATATTTCTATGCTTTTAATATAAACAAATGTGTGTAGTTTATATTAAGATGTCAGGCGTGGTAAAGTGATCCCGAACAATCACTCACTGCACCACATCTGCCAGAAATTTTTGTCCTTACACAGAAAACCCTGTGGATGCATCTCCACAGATGTCTGCTCTCAGCAGAGTGCTGCACACACACAGCTCTCTGTGCAGCCAAGTCTAGACAAGGCCACCATGCACCTAGCTTGTCCAGATGTGCCTCCCCTTTCCCAAATTTTGGGCTGCCCTGTTGAATCTTGGGCCACCACAGATCTGAAAATGTTGGAGACTAAAGCTATTGCCTATGCTGTTTGGGTTACCTATCAAGAATTATCCCAAAAGAGACAGGCACACTGAGACCCAATATTCTAGACAGCACTGGCTTCACTGTCACATCCACAAGAGTTTGTGCCATGGGAATCTCAAATTTGGCACCCTGGTATCTCAGCTCCTTCCTGTGCCTCAGTTATTTTGCTTTTATGTGGTGCAGGTCTTGCTGGTCCCCACCTCAGCACAAAGCCAGAACACAGCTGCTTTCAGTGTGAGAGCAGATGTGAGCTACTGATCACAGCACCCTGCCTCAAAGTTTGTCTAAATTCTTCTCAGAAAAAGGGTTCATAAAAGATATTAAGAGTATAACCTGCCCATAGGGGTAAATTGCTCTTTAACACTGTAGTTTTGTTTTGACTCAAATCACACAGATGTCTTTTCCCAATACTTTTCCAACAAATCTTTCTGTTCCCATTGCTCATGTAGACGACCATTAAACATTATATAAATGGGATTGTTTTATTGGTTGTAAATGTCTTGTTATTCATTATTTCATGTCCTAGTGTTTTTGTTTTGTGGGGAAGGCAACCTTCCTTGCAGCAATAATTATTCTGTACACTTCTGTCATGCTGTCACTTCTTTTTCCTCTCTAATCTAACCATCTCTACTCTTTCCACACTCTCCTTATAGAAAAAACTCACACCACATTTCCATTCCTCTCACCATTTTTTCATGTATTTCCTTGGACCTTTAGTATATCTGCAGCATTATTTTCAACCTGATTGGCCTAGAAGGAACACAGAGGACATGTCACTGGCTTAGATAATTATATTATATTGTTTTCAATATTGTTTTCTATCTTTTTCTTCCTACATTCTACCAGTTTGCCAACACTTTTGCTGCTCTCAGAGCATATGGTTTGGCTAAGATGTCTGTTGTGACACTTTTTTTTTTTGCTGCATGCTTATGATTAATTTAGAGCCAAGCAATATGTCATTCTGATTTTTCTTTCCAACTTGCATTAATTTGCTTTTGTCTGTAAGGAATTTAATCTACCACCAAGCTACCTAGCTTTCTTTACTCCAGCAGAAGTTCCTCACAGATTTGTCTCACCTTGGACTACCTTATTTAAATCCAAGTAATTTACAAACCTTATCTCCTTTCTGTGCCACTTGTTTTCTAAAATGATTCCTAGTGAGGCTTCTCTTTCCTTGAAAACCAGAATTTTCATCCCTATTTCACAGTTCCTTTGAAATTGTCTGAATTAGCAGAAGCACCCCATAGAGTGCCATAGACAAAGTAACATCGTGTGACAGCCTTTTTCCTGAAGGAATACTGTGAGAGAAAGAACAGTCAACACAAATTAAGCAATTCTGATGCATTGACAAACCCTATCTTTCTCCCCACCGTGATGTTTTAGGCTCTGGTGCTAGTTTCCTCACAAAGATGAGAAATTCCCTGCTCAGTTCCTCAAAAGAGGAGGGAAGGTCTTAGTCCCCCAGCAGAATAAATGCTGTGGGGTCTGTGAACAACCCCACACAGGATTGGTGGGAAGGGTGTAATTTTCACAGCTCCAAAATCTCAGGATTATTGTGCATGCAGCAGCATTTAGTGCAAAGTGGCCAAGGTTTTACACTGCAAGGAGGAATTGTGCATGTGCAGAAACTGAGAGGCCAAAGGCGGAGGTGCAGGAACAGATAATTTGCATCTTATGGGTTCAGATGGGCTTCCTCCCTTCTGACACACACAACTGGAGTTTCTACTAATTTCCCTGATTTTGATTCACCCACATGTGAAGGGATGAAATGTCTTTGTCCCTCCCAGGGTAATCAGCCCATCCTGCAGCTCACTCGCTTGGCCTAGAAAGCTGAGACGAGGCAATCCCAAAGCCAGCTCCATTTTCCAGCACTGTTCCACAGCCCTGAGCTCCTCTCCAGGATTTCTGACTGTTTTCACTCACCTTTGCCTCTGTCTTTTGAGAGTTCAGGCACTATTCATAGTGGGTATTCCCCAGGCAACAGGGGAATGTAAGGAGCAAGTCTTTGCCTGGGCAAGGTTAAAAGAAACACAGATGTGAGCTTTTCATTCCACAAATAAAATATGCATTGCCACTCAGGTCCATAGGATAATCACTGACTTCAGCGAAATCTTGGGGAGGATTTTTCAAATTACCTGTCATAAGCTATTTCTGCCATTGGAGTAAATTCTAAAAAGGTTTTGACTTCAGCAGAGAGAAGTTGCTTATCACTGAACATTATGATAATCTATCCACTGCAAACATTACTGCTAGAAGTGCAGTCACATCATTCATTCCTTGATTCATTTAAATCCCTGATAGTCTCCAGTCCCACTCTAGAAACTTTACTTGTATTTCACATTTCTCACAATTCCTGTTTTGCCCATTCACTCTGGCATACACTCTTAACTTTTTTTACCTGGACAATTAGGTATTACCCTGGTATTTCAGTGATTGACATCAGCTCGTGTTTTATCAGAGCTACCATGAGAACAGAATAATTGCAGTGTCCAAATACCAGGATCAGTTGCTTCTGCTCAAACCTCTTTAACATCTGAGAGTAAAGTATATCTCTGGGTAATCTGTTTCCCATTGCAGTTTTAAAGGTCTGCAACATTTTTATAGGCACAAGGACCAAAGTAACTCAAGACTAAACTGTGTTGGCTCACCCTGGGGTAACCCCAATAAATGACAAACAAATCAGCACTTCACAGTTAAAAAACAACACCGAGTGCTCTACAAAGTCCCCCAGAAGTTTACTGCAGTGATGCTAACAATGCTAGACATTAAGGCAAGGAATTTCCTTTTTGCATTTCAAGAGGAAAAGAACACCACAGCTGTTTCTCAGTGGATTCCCAGCCAAGTTCAAAAGGTCACTGACCCAACCGTGATGTAACACCAAATACTGGGAATGGTGACTCCCTCAAAGAGCCCTTCTCCAAAGCACTGTCTAATAACAATTTACACCCTACAAAGAAGGGTGTTTATCTAATGTGCCTCCTGAAACCTTACTTAAAAAGGGTGGCAAGAGTCTCTGCTCTTCTGCTGGCTGAACAATCTGTAACAAATATCTTTTAACAACTGGTAAGAATAGGGAAATAGGGAAAATCTGTTCCTGGAAGTGGCATGCATCACCTTTAATTAGCGTGGAGTGTCAATGTTACCCTAGCAAGGTTAGTAATTTCATTTTCTCAGCAAAACACCTAAGTTACTACGTAGTCTAAACAGTAAAGGCAGAAGCCAGGGGCTGGAGGAGCTCTGGTGATGCTCACAGGATGGAACAGCAGTGACTGAAAGCATTGTGGAGACACCTGAGAGCAGATCACCCTCTCCCCTCTGGCGGGGTGAGAGATGCTCATTTCCAAGGTGAGGTGGGGGAAACTGGAGGCCTGAGAGGGCTGGAGCAATGCAGGAAAGGTTACTGGTACAGCTGATAGCCTTTGCTACATCTTTCATCTGCACTGGGCTGGCACCAGCAGAAAATCATGGATAAGTGGCTTACTGGGAGGGGAGGCCTGTGGGAAGCAGCCCTGAGAGCTGATGGTGGGGATAACCCAGGGTAATGCCTCCTTAACAGGACTGTGAAGAAAAGGTGTCATTTGCAACTAACTCTCCTTGTCACTAGGGAGTGAGGAAATATGACTCTTTGCTCACGGATTGACTATTTCTGAGTAGATTTTCTAATTTTGGCACGTGTTTCCTTTACACAGCCTATATTTTGAAAGGTTAAATGGTTGCATCCCTGAGTGGCTTCTAAAGCCATGCATAGGATTACCTCAGGTCTGATTTTAGCTGTGAGGATGGATTCAAGCTGCATGAACCACTTGACCTTACCTCATGCCTTACCCTTGACTGATGCATTTAACAATTACATATTCTGCTGCAGTGGCCCTTCATGTACTTAGGCACAGGAGTTTTTTGGGGTGTGGTGGCAGGTGGGAAAGCCAGCATGTTTTAGAAGTCACTCCACTGTGCATAGAAGAGGGAGAGAACATCCATTTTCAAAAAAAGAACAGCTGGTTCTGGAAAGGACATGCCCAACTGGCCATGTTCTCATTCACAATAGTGAAGGGAAATACCCACTGTAATATCCACATTTGCACATGAACAAGGAGGCAAAATGCAAACCAAAATGTATTTGCCATGTTGTCTTGAGTGGTTATTTCCAAACCTTCCCTCCCTGCTGTAAGCTAAACAAACCTTGTGTACATTTGCACTCACTTTAGGTTTGCAAAGAGAAGCTTTTATTTCAAGTACATTTACATTTGCTCTCCTTCCTTCCTCAAATTAGAAAGGATTTTGAGAAGGAAGTGTATGTTGGTAAACAGAGTTTCAAAAGCAAAAAGAAGTAATTTTGTCTCTTTACATCTACACTTCCTCTGTGTGAAAAGCAAATAACTTGCCCAGAACACAGCTTTATGGGGCAGATAGCAATATTTATCATCTTTCTCATTTGTAAGTGAAGAAAGACAGAAAGGAGTTTATCTGAAAAAAAAAATTGCGTTAAATACTTGGTTTATTTTCCTTTTAAAGATTTTAGAGGTGAAAATTCAGTACACTATAAAGAGAGGATTTCTGGAAAGCACCACACACGGATATGTCACATGCACACAGGAATTGCCCAGTGTAAGGCACAAAGATCTGAAGGGAAAGCATGGTTGTTAATATTTAGGTCAGCCACTTGATAACTCAGGTTGAAAACTATAGAGTAAACACAATCCTCGTGGGAAAAAAAAATAGATTAAAAAAAAGAGATAAAACCCAAACTGAAATATGCTTTCATGCCATTATTATGTATGCCAGAAAAGTTCCAGGGTGAAAAAGATCAATTTTGCATCATTTAAGTGGCTAACTTGTTAATTCATTGGGAAATTGGATTTCTTTTCTATTTGCTAGGTGCCCTTCTTTCTCAGGTACTTACCTCTTCTAAAGTTTACCTTTCCCACAGTTTGTCCATTAATAAACCTTGCTTAGTGACTGATTAGGAGCCACTTCATCGTCATTCATGGTTCTGGATGTAAAGCCAGGAGTCTAAAAGGAACTTAAATAATCCCCATCACAGTTTATTCCACTCTAATAACCAGTTAAAGAAGGAAGGACCACTAACTTGCTTTTTTTGTTTTAATTTTTTTCTCCTTTTTAAATATAGACCTCTGCTCTAAAGATCCTCTGTGCAGCAGGCAAAGGATATTGCAGGGCATCCAGGATCTGCATCTGTGAAATAACCTTGCTGTGGGAGCTATTCAAAGCCAGGGTCAATAGGATTCCCAAAGCTTCCTTTTTTTCCTGTCTGGAGCCATCAGACCAGAAATCTTCACACCTCAAGGAAACATGTCTCAGTTGGGGCAGTTGAACCTAGAGAATTCCAAGTTAAGGCTCCTTTTGAAAGGAGATCTTTGTGTGACTTTGAAATTTTTTTTTTGTGTGGAAAATATTCTTTTCACAACTACTTTTTAAAGTTAACAATGAATATCTTTCCCCATGAATTTCTATAAAATGGAAACATTACATCAAAATTAGTGAAATGTAGCCAAATCCACTTTTTACACTATTTACTGTACCCAAACTAAAACCACATTCAAAAGTTTAGGAAGAGCAATTTCCAGTCTTTCTTGCAGAAGGTTTTTCTTTGTTTCCAGCATTTTCTATGCTAAAACTACTACTTGGAAAGAGCATTAGTGCTGTTTTGGACACAAAATACCTGTGCACTCTGCAGTGCATTGCGTGACAAAGGGCTCCAGATCCAGCCCACCAGGAGAAGGGAACTTAAACTGTGGAGAGGTATGAGGAAGATTTGAGATACTTTATGCTTTTATTTGCTCATTTGTTTTTTCAACCCACCAAGAGAAGGGAACCTAAACTGTGGAGAGGTATGAGGAAGATTTGAGATACTTTATGCTTTTATTTGCTCATTTGTTTTTTCAACCCACCAAGAGAAGGGAACCTAAACTGTGGAGAGGTATGAGGAAATTTGAGATATTTTATGCTTTTGTTTGCTAATTTTCTTTTCAAGTTTGAACCCTTTCAACAACAAAGAGGGCAACAAAGCCCTTTTGTGCCCACATGTCGAGTGTTGCCCTGCAGGAACCTGGAAGAGCTCTTCTCACCAGCACCTCGGTTTCACCCCGCTCCTGCTGGAAGTCACCTGCTGGAAAACCCTGCAGCAGACAGCCCTGCCCATGGCCCAGTGCAGGTCCATGAGTGTTTCTGTCCACCTGCAGAGCCAGATAAGCCCCATCCAGTCCTGCTCCAGGGGCAGGGCAGCCACACATGCCTGGCACTTGCTTGTGCCAGTGATTGTTATCACCTGCCTGAACAGCTATTGTTTCTAAAGATCTCTGAAAATTAAATTCCCAGCTCAGATGAATAAACCACTGTACCTGACCATATTATCACGCCCTCCAAATTTGTCAGAGTCCCAGAGCAAAGGTTTTAAAATGACATCCTTTAGACCTGCAGGTGTTACAGCAGGCTGGATCCTCCCCTGAGCTGTCAAAGCTTTCCAGCCTGCTCCTGAGTGGATAGGAAGCTGTCTATGGATTGAAATGTGGCAGCATTTTAAGGCTACACAGCAGCAGCAGCACAGAATAATGTGGCAAAGGAGTGTGGAAGAGACACTGCATCCAATTGAAATGAACATTCACAGGTAGAAAGAATGGAATTATCCAGGCTGGAAGCAGACCAGGATGCCATACATATTGCAAACTTGGCATTTCTGAAAATGAAATGGCAGATGTTTTCTGAATTTCTGTCAAGCATATGTTTTACTAATTAAATCCTTAAGAACTACTCTGTCTTTCTGCCTTTGGATTTTTTTTTGTTTGGTTTGGTTTTGTTTTGTTTTGAATAGGTGCAAGAAAAATGCAATGTAATTTTATACAAATGTATAAATAAATACAAATGTATACACACACATGTATTTATACATTTATACATTTCCTTCTTTTTATTCAGAACAGATTAATGTTCTGGAGTAGATGGAAGGGGGAAAAGTTGTTCTCTGGGACCTTATGATCACCTCTAGCCTCCAGCTGCAAGAGAGACCCAAGACAGACAAAACATGACAAGATATTCTGGAGGCAGAAATTTAGACTGACAGCATGATAGGCTGGGAGATTGTATAGATCTTGCTACTTTTAACCTCTCAGGGGTAGTAAAATAGCCACAAAGGGGGGCATAGGGGCATGTTTTAGGGAAGACAGGATGAGAGATGCAACTAACTCATTTAGGAAAAGCAGGTGTACAGCCCTGCAAAGGAACAAAACTTGTTTCCCCACTCTGCAGCTGACCTCTGCAAGATACTCCTGATGAATGGAGGTACACAACACAGCTGGGGATTTTGAAATGGGTAGCATACACACACACAGAGGCACACAAAAAACCCCTGTGAGCCTTTCCTCACCATTCAGAATTCTACTACATATTTATTTAAATGCTCTAACTGTGAAAGTAGGGTGAAACAGACTTGCTATCTTGCCAGGGGAAAAATCAAAGAAAACAAAGGGGAAAAAACGACAACCCCACAAAAACCCCTGCTCCCAAACCAAACAATCAAATAACACGAGAAGGGGTTTTCTATTAATTGTTTTATCAACAAGTAATAGAAACCACTGTGAGATTGCAGTGCCTTGAGACACTACAGCAGCAGAAAACTGAAGGGAAATGTCTCAGTGACTCAAATAACCACATTAATTGGTCTTCCTGCACTGACACGGGAAATTCAGGTGCCTCCCTGATGCCCGGCAGCTCAGTCCCTTCCGCCAGTCACAGCGGATCATTCACCTTCTCCTCTGTCCTGCCGGGGTGTCAGGGATGAAAGCGAGCTCTGAGGGCAGTAATTCCTTCCACTTGAAAAGAGAATTCTTCAAGCAGCACTAAAAGGGAAAGTCGCCACGGAAGATCCTGTGTCTCTGACCTCGCCTCTCCAATTAAGATTTCCGGATTTGCAGAGCAAACGAAAACACTCATTTACATTTTTTTTTTCTCGGTGAAGAATGAGGTTTTTTGAACCAGAACAAATGAAGTCAGGACATTTATCTTTTTCCTCAAGTCTTATTTATACAGGTGTCCAGGAGCTGGACAAGATTTTTGGTAAATAAAAATAAGTGAATTAAATAGCGACAACAGTCTTACTCTTTCTGCTGAGATCATTATTTTGATTGGGTTGAATATGAACATAGGGAAAAAGCAGATATTTTCTAAGCCACTGAAACTAGCCTGATTACTGTTATAACTTGACAGGAACAAATGCAGTAGGATGTCCAAATCTGTTGTTCCCACTTAAAGCTGATGTTGAAAAATGGGGCACAGTTCAAAAGTGCTACATGACTCAGTGGATGAATGGTCCATAAAACATGCCTGGTGGTGGGAAATATGATGCACCTAATCTATCTGCTTTATCTGAAAAAAAAAAACCTCAAAAGGGAAAAGTCTGCTAACAGCAGATGATTCTTTGGGGAAGCAGCAGGAGACAGAACATGATTTTAGAGTGGGAAATTCATCATTGCTGCAAACAATGGAAAATAAATATTTTTGACAGCAAGGGTGATTAGCACTGAAGCACCCCTCCTGGGGCAGGCTCACCTGGTTCAGTGCAGGGCCTGTCAGACATTTCCATACTTGCCATCTCATTTTTCTGAGTCAGTGCCAGGCCAGGATGCTCCCTCAAGCACTGCAGTGCATTTAACACTGGGTTAAGCCTGGGTTTTTCTCTCCATCCTGGATGCTGAGCCAGGCTTGTCCTCACCCTCTTTGCTCAGCTCTGCTCTGTGCTCTGCAGGCACAGCCTGAAGCCAGGATCCCCAAGCCAGGATGGTTAATCTTTCAAATGGTACCTGTACACAAGTCAGGCTAGGGTTTGTGCTGAAGTGATTTTCAGGTTGAAAATCAGGTTCAGTTTGAAAAACAATGGTTCAAACTAGTGCTTGGTTCAAGCTCAGTTAAATTATCTCACAAACACAGAGTTTTCGACTGACCTTTCAATTATTTCCTGGATTTAACTGAGGATTTACCTGGAAATTGTCTAATCCATCTGGTAGTGTCTGTATCAGGGGCAGCATGGCAGGAGAAATGGTCACAGTGAGACACAGAACCTGGGCTACTCAGTAAAGGCAACTTTCTCCTCTTCCTCCCTCTTCCTCAGACTTGTAAGGCAGGAAAATCAAGTACAACACCCAGCACTGTGTTTTCTAACTCTATTTCTATTTGGTTCTACTGTGAGATGGAGAGAACTACTTGATGTGTAGAGGGGGAGGTGTTGGAACCCTGGGCACTGAGAATTTCAGATTTTCTGTGCTGACAGGCACTGACCCCCAAGAAAAAAACTGCATTTGACCTGAGACCTTGGAAAAGGCTTCCAAAATTGAATGATAAAACTGAGTGTGTAGTTTGAACAGAAGTGTGTGATATCACAGGGTGCAAAACTTAGAGTTTAAGGGTTTAGAATATAGTAATATATGCAAGGCAAGATGGAGGATTTAGGACAGAGGCCAGTCCTTCTTTTTCACCCTCTTCATGGGTTTCACTTCAGATGTGGACCCAGTGGTTGTAAGAAACAGTCTTCTTCCAGGTGTGCAGTTTCCTCAGAAGCCAAACCAAACAGTTTCAGATGCACAACCATTAATAAGGAGACTTTGTTCAGTTAGGTAAAGGGACAGATCATGAACTGAAGAATCATTTAGGTTGGAAGGACCTCTGTAGATTGACTCATCCAACCCCCCTGCTCAAAACTCGATCACAATAGGTTATTCATGGCCATGTGCAGTTGGTTTTTGACTGTTTTCTGAGGATTGAGACTTTACAGCTTCTCTGGACACCTTGTTACAGTGTTTGAACACTCTGACCATAAAAAAAAAAAAAAAGAAAAAGAAAAAAAAAAGTAGAATTCTTTTCTTCCACTGAAATGGAATTTTCTGTACCTCAGTTAGTGCCTGTTGGTTTTGCCCTTTCACTGGATTCCACTGAGACAGGTCTGCTGCTGATCAAAATCAGTAAGGAGATTGTTACCAAAAGGTTAGAGCAGACTTGGGACAGGCACAGCACTGAAGGATCCTGGACTCAGGAGCCTGTCTTTGCCCCTGACTGACTTGGTGGCCATCCACTCCCCCTTCTCTTGCCAAGCACCATGAGACCTGTCCTGACTGTCACTGTCAGTCAAAGCCTGTGGGAAGCAATGATGATTTATATGAAGCCAACAGATACATCTGAGAAGCCAAAAATCACAGGTTTTGAGTCACCAGCCCTTTTATAGCATTGTTCATTCTCGCTGGAATTGGAAGCAAACAGAAAATTTTTACATTAATAAGTATTGCAAATTATTAACTCATACCTGAGGCATTCACTGTAAAAAGTCTACAGCTTCTTTTCCAGTATAAATTGAGAAAAACTGTTTAGTGTAAGAAAGCATGAAAGGTATATTCAAAATAAAGTCATGGGAAAGTAATATGTTTGATCAGAGCTGCAAGGACTAATTCTGGTACTGATGCCCATGAGCAACCTGAATTTCCAGAGCAATGCTTGTGAATGCTGATATGTGACAGTTTCATCTCTGAGTGAGTCTTAGAGTGCTAGGGGGATGATAGAACTGTTGACTTGGACTTTTATGAAATCTAAGATGAAAATAGCACAGAACATTGACATAACTTTTTGTCTTATTTGGCACTGATTATCATCCTCTGTTGCAGTTACAAAAAATTGTATCTATACGTTATGTGCCTCAGTCCTGTATAGTTCTTGTTCAGGTAAATGATATTTGTTTCAATAGAAATTTATCTTGAAACAGAAAGGCTTTAATTCTGAGTGTATGCAACCTAATGCAAAGTCACTCACATTTGAGCAGATGTCAGTTTAAATTTCAGTCATGATATATTCACTGGTGTGGTAACAGAATTTACTGTTGATATCAGCACAAATCATCTTCAGATCCGAAGAGATGGTATTAAGGAGAATCCAAGCTTGAGAAGAAACACATCTCTGAAAAAAGGTGATTCCAGCATCCTATAATGAATAAGTTCTTTCTTTCTCTCTCTTTCT
>VWYP01019654.1:0-48662 GCA_013400435.1 Pycnonotus jocosus
CTAGGAATTCTGTGATTCTGTGACTCCAGGAGCATAAGAGAGATTTCAGTCTATTAAATGTTCTTTCTAGTGTTTTCTTCTTCCAGGTAATTTACCAGGGGGGTTTTAAGAGCTTATGTTGGGACAATGCTGTGTATTCTGTCTGCCAGGACTCAAGAAATTACTGTAATTGTCTTCCATCTAGCACATTTCTGTGGCCAAGGTCTTGCCTCATAACTCACACAAAATGTTATTATGCTGAAAATCAAACCTTCCAGGCATACGTGGTGANGGGGCGATGAGGAAGAGAGCACACAACGACAAAATGATCTGATGGTGTGACCCTGGGGAAGCAGTCTCACTGGTTATCTGGCAGTTCCATGACTTGCAGCATGACTGTCAAGGTAAATGCACAACCTTTGCTGAGAGCATTCTTTGCTGCAGCCCAAGCAACAGCAGTGAAACATGTCCTTGTACTCTGGGAAGCTGCATTTGCACAAAGGCGCTACTGTGTCCCTTGGTTTCCAGGTCTGATGAGTCTGTTGCTGCTCAGTAGAAGTCTATGATACACATTCTGTTATTCTGTGAATGTGTGTGGTGCTGCCTGGATTCATCACACAGTGTGAGGTAAGTATGGGAGCACACAGAGGAGAAAAGAAAACTGGGCAATCACTCNTGTGAATTGCAAAGTTACTACTGGGAAGCTGCACAAAGGCGCTACTGTGTCCCTTGGTTTCCAGGTCTGATGAGTCTGTTGCTGCTCAGTAGAAGTCTAAGATACACATTCTGTTACTCTGTGAATGTGTGTGGTGCTGCCTGGATTCATCACACAGTGTGGGGCAGGTATGGGAGCACCCAGAGGAGAAAAGAAAACTGGGCAATCACTCACATGCTTTGAGACGTGTTCTCCATCTGTGGCTGTTTCTCCAGCTCTCCTTCTTCTGGCAGATCCTTGTATGTGAGATAAGAAAGGATATAATGGCCACAGTGCCAAAATCCTTTGGGACACATGGATAATGATGTGGAAAGGGTAGCAGCTGTAGGAAAGGGTGGCAGCTGCAATGGAATGCATGCATGATACAAAGACTTTAAAAAAAGATATATACATGTGGAAAAGTGTATGGATTTCTTCAAGATATGTTGACTGCACATATGATTTTTGGTGGTTCTTTTTTCTGAATTTCAGGGGTTGCAAACTAATGTCATGCATAAAATGCTATTTTCCCTTTGATTTCTCTGTAAGTAAATATATAGCAGTGATGAAGAGAGGCATAGGTAGTTAATTGCATGCACAAAGAAATTCTTGTTTCTTAGGATCTGCCTCAGAGCTGAATTATGTGGTGTTTTGTGGGAAAGAAATTAAAAGCTTTTCCACAATCTGAGTTAATCGTGATAACAGCAAGACAGGAGAGCAGCAGGAGCTTCTTCTGCATGATCTCTTGGAGAAGCCAAGGGTGCTACCTCCAATTCACAACATTTGGCAATTCAGAAAGTGCTCAAGAAGGCCAAGACATATGGAGACTGGGGAGAAATAAGTGAAAGAGAGCAGGCAAACACATAAAGGAGGTGAGTACATGTGTCTTTCTAGGATGACACTAGGAGCAGGAGGAGGCACTGACAACACTGGAAGTTAACTGTGCATGTGATCCCTGCCACTGCCTCAGAATCTGGCCAAGGGAAGAATGGTGCACCTACAGAAACCATGGCATGGTTGTCTGCACATTGTCTGCTTTTTGATGTGGGACTTTGCAACAAATATCTAATTTACTTACTGTCTTTTTCTCTACACTGACACAGTGCTGTTTGCTACCCCTTCGTACTGGCTGTAAGTTACTTGTTACTAGGTCACCACTGCCTTTAGAGAGTGCACTACCCTCCAGCAGTTCAGCCACAAGCAATACATTGCAAACAACTCTCAGCATCTGTGGAGCAGGATGGAAGAAATGCTGAAGAGGATGGTAAGCCCTGGAGATAAGACAAGAGAATTGGCTTGGAAACCTGTTCAAATATGCAAAATAGTAATCAATATTTTTACTCTGAAAAGCATTTCCAGCTATTTCTGATCAGCTAATGGGTCTAGTGGAGGAGAAATAAGAGTTTAGTGAAAATAGATGGCATCCCTTCAAAACATCTCACTGTGCAAGTAAAAAGCATTTCCCTAGAAGTATCTGCCGCTTGTCTTGGAAGATACTATCCCAAAGAGACTGTAGAGATAAAGTTCAGAGAGAGGAAAATATCTTTATTTGGCATTTAATGGAGATAGCATATTTGAGTAAGAATGTTTTGGGATAGGCAGTATGGGGCTGATAAGCCTATGATTCCCTTTCATCCTCCGAAGGATTTATGACTGGGTAAGGATGGCATTTGTTTGTGAAAGCCAACATCTGTTTCTGTTTGCATGCGCCACTTTTCCAGTCGTGCATTGGTAGATGAAAGTACTTGATCAAAGTTGAATCTTCCTCTTGCGTTGGTAATGTTTGGTTTGACAAATAATCAAGAAACATTTCTCTGTTAGTCAGTTGCAAGGGTTGAGAGGAGTAACATTTTACAAGGCCCAAACTCCATCTGTTGGCTTAAAAAAAAAAAAATATGAGGCAATGGTAATGCTCTTTTCCATTAGTTCACATGTCAACTGTTTATATACTCAAGTGCTCTGCATAAGCTCTTTATCTGCTTTACAAATCTATTCCCAAATAACTTGAGTATGTTTTTTCTAACAATCTCACTTGTCTAGTTTATAATTTCTATCCCACATTAGTCCCTATATTAGCAAGTAACCATTGTGATTAAAAAAAAAAAAAAGTGTTGAAACTACATGTATATGCTGTGGAGTTCTAAAAGTGTGGAAGCTGCAGCCAAAGTTGTAAAGTTTTTCAGTCCCTTGGTATTACTCTCCTGTGTAAAGCAGGGGTTTATTTTCCATGGTTAAATTTGCTTGGTGTCAAACACTGACTTTTTGTCCCAGTCAGAGAAACACCAACTTCTACCATGTTACTTGAGCCTCCCTCTCTGTTGTATTTTAGAGGTGCAAGGGAAAAGCTTTCCCATTGGATAAAAGGGTATTAGATGAAGAATACATCTCTGTGTAAATATTGGAGGTCTTCTACAATGAAGTAGTAAAAGGGTGGATTGTCTTAAGTATCCACAGCTGTTGTACTTTTTTATGCCATAGTGCTGTCATGGGGCATCTGCCATCCTGCCTTATTGCAGCTACTCCTTTTCAACAAGGTGATTTGGGGGTTTTTTTTCTGTACATTTCTGCAGCCACTGGAAGTGAAAATTATGTTACTTCATTGTAGAGAAGTGTTACTCTGAAAAATGTTACCTTTAGCAGGAGCTGCTGCTCTAATTTTTCTGCAGGAGAATACAATTCCCAGAACTTTGTACCACTCTAGTGGCCTCTGCTCAAGCTGCTCTCTGAAGCTGTCTTGTATTTTTCCAGCTTCTTCCCTTCTGTCCATACTTATAGATTTCCTAAATCCAGCACTTTGTGAGAGGGAAGGTGAAAGGGCTCTTTGCTAATTATGGAACAGTTAAAAATGTCTTTCTGAGGTGCTCTTGGCAGAGGAGGTGTAGAAATGCTTGTGTCAGGGGGGAAAATGAAGAGGTGCAAATGGCAAATCATGAGAGCCGTGTGGGAATTCCTGCTCTTCTGCTGACTTGTTATCCACAGTTATGGTGGTGAACATCCAGCAGACAGGAGGGTGGTATAGACCAGAGGGACACAGGGAAACACATGCCAGGGGGACACACCTTTATGCTCAAAGTATCCTGTCCTAGAAACAAAGAGCTCAGGTGTAAAATGGTTTGGTTGGGTAGAATCTATACAGATATATAAGAGGTCGAGCACTTAAGTTATCTATAAAAATTTGTATGTACCAACGTTGTTGCCTTGCCGTGTTTTGATGCACACTGCATGTCCTGGGCTGCCTTTGAGGAGCAGGAGTTACATCCTAAATCTGTCACTGTGACGGGCACACCTCAGCTTCCTGTTTCCAGCTGACCCACGCCATGGAACTCCTATGTAAAAAGTCAAAACTGCTTTAGCTGTTTGTGACAGTGGTGCTTGGCAGAGTAAATTTGTCACAGAAGTCAGGCAATGGAGGGAGGGTGGTAGCAGAGATCTTTGCTTGCACTACACTGTGAAGTCCCATCTTTGGTTCTGATGAGGAAAATACAAGGGAGGGCACCCATCTAGCATGAGGCCATTCTCTCAGACACACTTAGGCTGCTTTTTAAAAATGTTTTGATTTGTTCCCTAAACAGGGCAAATCTAATGTTACATTTAGGCATGGGGAGGGGAAGGAGAGGGGAAAGCTCTCAAAATCTCCAGGTCAGTGCATGGAGACCCAGCATGTTCAGTTCGCAAAACCTACTACCATCTGCAGCCTTAACGTTGCCATTTAGGCTCCTCTTAGTTTGGCTGTACAAATGTCTCAGCTTTTCTCATATTGCTTGTTTGCAGCTGACATATTGCCACTTAGAAGTAGTTGCTCAGCTCTGGCTGAGTTCCATGTTGGACTTTATAACATCTCTCAGTATTTGTTTATTCAGCACAAATTATTTTACTACTGGGTGTAGCTCTTTATGAAGCCTGTCTCCTGGAGATATTGCCAGAGGAAGGAAGTATAACTATATGGTATTTACCTTACCATGATGCTGTTGTAGTCACACTATTTGACTCATGCTAGTACATTCTGTGTTAGAGTAACACTTGAAGGTCAATGGAGGAAGGACTGTTCCTACGCTCACTTGGAAAAAAAAACAAATGGAGCAAAACACAAAGAATCATCTGCTTGGGGGGCTTTAACTTGTAATACACAATTGAGGGCAGAATGGAGCCACTTCAGAGTTATGCTAGACCTAATGAAAAAAACAAAGAAGGAGAAAGGAAAGAAAAGAAAGGAGGAAAGAAAGATAGAAAAAATGAGGGAGAGAGAGAGAGTAAGAAAGAGAGAGAAAGAAGAAAGAGAGCAAGAAAAAGAAAGAGAAAGGAAAAAAGAGAAAGAAATAAGAGAGACAGAAAAAGAAAGAAAGAGAAAGAAATAGAAAAAGAGAGAGAGAGAGAGAGAGAGAGAGAGAGAGAGAAAGAAAGAAAGAAAGAAAGAAAGAAAGAAAGAAAGAAAGAAAGAAAGAAAGAAAGAAAGAAAGAAAGAAAGAAAGAAAGAGAGAGAAAAAGCAAGCAAGCAACATTATGATTGTNAGCAACATTATGTTTGTATCACCTGTAGAAAAGTGCTCCAACACCTTCTGGAACTACTTACAGAAGATGAAGAAAAAGGCAGAATACCCTCATCTGATTCAATTTCTATCCTGAATGTGAGGTGTTTTGAGGACATGAGACACCTGTTAGCTGAAGAGACCCCAAGAGCAAGGCTCTGCACTGCCTCAGAACTGGGGATCTATATTTAACAGCAGTGATGGCTGTACATTCTGTTTCTCATTGGTCTCCTGCTGTGCCCCCAACATGTCAGATTCCTTCCCTCAAAAAAAATGAAAGTTAACATGGTCTCCCTTTCATTTCTCCTCCAAGGCAATTTGTCACACATTTGTGCTCTTAGTGCTAAAATAAGTTTATTAACATATGTAGACACCATTTGAGCTTTCAAACAAAACCTGTAACATAAGGATCCAATTATGGGGTTGTATAGTTAATGATCCTTTTAAATGTAAAACTCCCTATAAAAATTTACTGGCAGCTTCAAGAGTCTTCAAACTGTCATCCTGAATTGCCATAGAAAGTAGCATTTTTCTGCTGTGATGTAAATCCAGATTGTTCATAGGAGATGATCAAATCTAGAAGTAATTTTGAGGAAATAAAAGCAGAATCCAAGACCCAGTTCTCCTAATCACAGGAGAAAGACCTCTGCTTGGTTCTCCTGGAACTACTCAAAATCCCCACCTTCCTTGTGCAAATGGGTGCAAGAAGCTGAAATGAAGCAGCAACTCCCAACTCCTCTAACCTGTTTGGATCACGCTTGGAGTCCAACATACCAAGCATGGATCAGACCTCCTAAACTACGCTGTGCTGTCTGCTTAGTGCACACCCATGGGTGGCATCTGTGATCTCTGCATGCCTGACATGACGAGGGGGCGATTCCTGCAGATTCCTGGCGTCTACAGAAATCCTACAAACATCTAAAGGCAAACTTCACTGAGACCAAATTTCTGTGGTGGAAGGTGGGTCCAGGGAAATTTGCATATACATATATATTTGAGAAGAAGCCATATGGGAACAACCCAGAAATTTCATTCTTACATTCTCAACACTGGGAATTTTTAAAAAGAAAATATATGTCATTTATTTGCCAGAAAGGTAGAAATCCTAATACTTGCTGTCTAAATAGCAAAATGTCAAAAAAATGGTAAGATCCATTTAAAAATTACAGAAAGAGAAATCATTGAATCCTTTGTCAGGAAGGTACTGACATCCCCTGCAAGTAGAATTCTGTCTTTATTGTCACTGACTGCAGAGGGAGATGAGAGTGCTGCTTGTTATCACAGCGGGGGCTGTATATTCAGCTGAAGAGTCTCCATCACCATGGTATTTTCAGCAGCTCTCCATTTTAATCATCAAGCTCCACTTTACAGATGGAGAAAGCTTTTTAGTTCCCTTCCCCCTTTATAACAGGTGATAAAAGGATTTGCTGAAGATACATAAGATTCTGGCATCTGCAAAAATAGATGTTCATCCTCTCAATTCCTGTCCCGTATCCTAATTAAAAGAAATTGATGTCATCCTTCCTTCTGTGTTGTGAAATACATAGTTAAGTATAGCCTATATTAGTTTAGCAGCAGGTTGTTTTTCTGATAAATGAAGAAGTACATATATTAATTTAAGCTGTCAGCGTGGATGGGGATTGTTGGGGGATGGGGGAAAGAAAATGGCAAATAGAACCAGGATGTTTATCTTTGTAATTCTGAATAAGCAACCAGCTGCACAAAGTGTTTTATCAGAAAGAAACATCTTCTGTTGCTGTTTCTGTTAATCTAAAAGACATTTAGACCAATAAACTGCATTATGAAAGGGGGCATGTGTGTGCTCAAAGCCCTTGTCTCTCCATGACTTTTCCATTGTTGTTCCTATGTGTACAGGCAACTGCATTCCCTTAGTTTTTACATGGTTTTTATGCATACTTTATTTTTCTGCTTGTTACTAAATCTCCATCTGAAGGAAGCTTGTTTTTTTCACTGTTGGCATTTGATGTTTTTGGTTGGAGTGACTCCTTCCTCTGAAAAGAACAAGCTCCTTTCTTCCCCTCAGTGACCCTGTTTTGCTGTTCCAGTACAAAACAAGCCGTGGCTGGTGCCTGCTGGGGTTCTTAGGGGGTGGCAGAAAGCAGCTGCTCCTCCTACTTCAGAGGAGAACCCCAGGGAAGAGGGTGCTCACATCTTCAGTTCCAGTGAGTCACTCATAGCACACAAGTCTTAAAATGCTAGCTTTGGTTTGCTGCTATGCACTTTTGGCAGTGAAACACAAACATTTAGTCACAGTTGCAAAGCCAGGGATTGACACTCGACACAAAAAGAGAAAAGAAAGTGCCTACGAATAGGCTGCATGTTGTTTCTTCTGGCAGTAACATCTTTTGAGCATGAAGGAGAAATAGCTGAGCCTTTGCATGTTGATTTCTAAATAAAAATAAGTCATAATATAATTCCAAGTACAAAGTATTTGATTTTAAAAGGGTTGTTAAAAAGCAAGGTCCATCACTGATTTTTTAATAGGGATTCTTCTTCTCCACAAAGTTGATTTTCTGTGCCCAAGCCCAGGCATTAGGAGGGAATTCTGCACTCACAATGCATTTCACGCTTCCAAAACCAGAAAGTAAATTGTATCGATGCTGTTCCCCTTACTAGTCTTCAGAAAGAAAAGGGTACCTGTTGAACAACTAGGTAACCAACTGAGCACCAGCCTAGGACAGCACCTCTCCTGCTCCCACCTATCCAGCTGCAGCAGAAAGTTGTCAGCAATAATTGTCCCGAAAGGGATGATTTTTCTTCCAGGTAGCAGATGAGCTGGTAGGACAACTTATTACAGCAGAACAAAAGGGACTACATGCAACTGGAGGTTGGGGATATTTGTCTGTGTAACCTTAATCTGCTTCCATAAAGAGAGAAAGCAGGGAGAAAGTAAGGAGTTGGCTCTAGGGCTCAGCAATGGAGATGGAAGTGCCTGCAACTCCAGGACAAACTCAGGTAGCCCTCTTGTGCACTTAGAGCTTTCAGAGAGCTGGATGATGTCATGTTTGGGTTTCCCAGCTGCTGCTGAAAACCAAGAGCTCTCCTATCACTGGTGAGCAGGGAAACAACCACAGTGAGCTGTGGTGAAGTCAAGTGCAGAGCTCATTTGCTGCATCTCCCAGAAGCACAGGGGAATGTCACGGGTAGGAGAGGCCGTCTGATAACACCCACCACACAAGTGTGGGGGTGGACAAAGGAAATTTCCTTGTCAGCTTGTGAACGTGATAAAGAGTGCAAATAGGCAGGCATGCAAACAAACACTAACTATTTAGTAAAACACAACCATGCTTAGTTTGTGGATTCTGTCAGCCCAGGTGCCTCCAGCATACCAAACTCATCATCTCCACTTAAGTTTTGTCTTTCTCTTTTCCCCATAACCTTGCATAGACCTCTTAGCTGTTTCTAATCTCAGAAAAAACAATCAAGAATTCATCATGTATTTCTTGCAACTTAGACCAGTTCCAAAGCTCAGCTAGGGTTTTCCTGCAAGGAAGGGGTGCAGAAGTTCCTGGTTTTTCCTCTTCTCCCTTCTGGAGCCTTTCTTTGCCTGCCACCTAATCCTGTTGGAACAAAGACAGCATCACTTTCCAAAACTCCCTCAAGTTCCCTGCCACACAGAGTGTTCAGATCTCCCAGCATTTTCACCATGCCCTAAAGATGCTCACTGGAGTATGCAAGAAATTCAGATCTTGGGCAAATATTTATGCCCCAGCACACCAGGAAAGGGAGGTAGTCCATGCTTTTCCTACTTGGATAAAGCCTAAGGAGATACTAAAGAGTTATCCAGGTGAACCAGCTATGCTTGGTTGGGAATTGTGATATCTCAGAACTATCTTGTTCTGCTAATGGGAACAGAACACAGACAAAAAACCCCCAAAACAAAACAAACAAACAAACAAAACACCAAAAAAACCAAAACAGCCTATATACTTATAAACTTCTCTGTGTCTGTGTACATATACACACATTTAAACACTGTTTTTAAGAGTTCAGTTGCTGCCTTTGGATGCTCACTGGCATGGTGCATGAATACTATGAGAGGATTCAAAGGTGAACACTTCAGGAAAGAAAATTCTTTGTTCTTCTCTCCTCCTTCCTCTACAGTAAATGGTGAAACAAGAAGGGTTAGCAGGCCTGAAGTCATGGGGGCCAAGGCATGGATTGGAGCAAGGAGGGCAGATTTCACCTTCAGCTCTGGAGGTGCCAACAAACAAAAAGAATAATGTAATATAGGTTACAGTTGTATCCCCAATGCCACCTTTCATTTTTTTATTATTATTTTTAGCAAATGTTCCTGATGCCAGGTGATTATGGAAAAATAGCATTTTAGAACTAAATTGATAAAAATACTGTAATAAGAGGGGTAGAAAGGGAAGCTGACATTCTAGTGAAAGGGAAAATGTGAGTCAGTAATTGTACTGTTTTTTTTTTAAATGCATGTGAAATGTGAAGCAACTGTTGAAAGAGTAGGAATCTCTGGGAGGCAACGGCAAGTGGCTGCTTCTCCCTCTGAAACAAGAACTTGTGGGTATTTTCAGAGTGGGACATTAGATTTAGTGGACTTGAAAGCTGTGGTGTTATGATATATCTTCCAACAGCATAATTAAGAAGGAATTAATAGTCTTAGATTGTAAGAAACCACTTTTCTCATTTAACTTAAAACAATGAAGTGAGGAGGAAAAAGGAAAAACTGTCTCAAAGGACCCTTTACTTACTCCAGTTAAAAATCCTGTATATCTATGAAGTGATTTAACCATATCAGTGTAAACTTTGCTCTTACATAGCATGATCTATAACCATGGGAAGGGATGTTTGTGTGGACCATCTGTTTCCTCTTCACGGTCCGACTGTTTCTGCAGGAGGCACACTGATTGCATGATAAGTAATGTAAAGAGCTTAGCCATTGAATGTGACATTGGAGCTGGAAAGAAGAGGCTGTGACTCTCTGTGGACTACCACTGAGACAGAGACCATGTATGGGTGCTACATCACAGTCTGAAAAACACCCTGCAATCTCCATCCCTCCAACTACTTGGGAGATGCAGAGGGAGGTGCAATGTGACCTTTATAAATAGCTGAGTTATGCTCAATTTTTTTTTTCTTGTGGCTTGGATATGGAGAAGCACAGACAGCCTGTGTGACTCTGAAAACTTTAACGGAAATGAAACAGGAAGCCAGATCCTTTCACAGCTTGTTGATCTGTGAAGACAAGCTGAATCTGAAGAGACTCATTTTCTAACCCCAGAAAAAAGCAGTCAGGGGAGAGAAATCCAACTGAGGGTGATACTCTGGAGAGGAGATGCAAAAGCAACATGACAGAAGGGCCGGCAAGAACAGAGAGCACTTCACTGAACAAGAAAAGAGAAGCAGAATTAGCTCAGAGAAAAGTGTTGGTAAGTTCACACTGCTGTGCTATAAATTTTGGCATGTCAACAAGCTGGTGATCAGCTAGAGAAAAGTCCTGTGCTGCTGATTACAGCTGCATGGGTACTACTTTTACCTGTTTGTCAGACTAGCTGACCTTGATAGTAGTAATAAGTTACAATATACAAGGAAATGGTTCTTGACTCTTAAAAACAGGCTTGAAAAACTGAAGGAGGAAGCTGTCACCAGTTCTGCACCCAGGCTTCCTACTTTTACTGGATTGGATGCTGTTGCCTTTGTCTCAGCACTCGCTTGGAATTGTTTACATCCTTTGTGCCATGATTATAATCCTGCTGCTCACCTGCAGATGAGCAGAGCAGTTGCTTTGGCTGCTGATTTGTGGGTTTAAACAGACATGGTTAAAATGTCTTCACACTCGCTCAGCAATGGCTTTCAGTATAAGCTTTTGCTCTAATTGCGGCGCACTCTCGCGTGGGTACAAGCAGAGGGAGGTAGTCACAGTCATGGATGCAGCTTGGAAATGCCATGACCTGCAGAAGAACCTGGAGGTTCGTGTTGTGGGAAAGTTCATAATACTCTCTGAAAAGGAGAAAATGTCATAAATATCCCTAAGCAGTAGAACTCTGCCATCAGCACATAGCCTTGTTTGAGTATCAGAAACATATGCAAAATGCCATGACCAGGAAGTCTGGAGGAAGAGAATCCAATATAGGCTGCTTCCAGTCGGAGCTCCCTGGAGCTGTCCCCTTGTCTCTGCAGAGCTGCTGCCTACTGAGAGGCAAAGCAGAGAATGCATTATTTCTGCTGAAACCTATTGAATGCATGGGCTGTGTAAGGCCTTCTCTGTCTCCCTACATTATTCTGTTGGAGCAGGTCAAGAGAAGTGGAAAAGAGCACTGGAGCACCTCCAGGAAGACACATGAGAAAGTTGGGGCTGTTCAGCTTGGATAAGAGGAGATTGTGTGCAGACCTCATAGCAACCCACCAGTATTCGAAGGGAGCCTACAGGGAAGCTGGAGAGGGACTCTGTCAGGAACTACAGTGATAGGACCAGGAGTTCAAACTGAAAGAGGGAAATTTAGGTTAGACATTAGGAAGAAATTCTTTACTGTGAGGGTGGTGAAACACTGGAACAGGTTACCCAGGAAGGCTGTGGATGCCCCATCCTTGGCAGAGGGGCATGGGATTAGATGATTTTCAAGATCCCTTCCAGCCCTTAACATTCTATGATTCTCTGAAATATTTTGGAGAAGTTGACATTTTCTGAAGCTTTCTGAACCTTTGCAGAAGCATGTTTCCAATTCTGCAGAGTCTGTGAAAGGAATTGCCTTCCAGTTAGCTGCTATTTCCATTTCTGCTGTTGATCCCAGCTCAGACCTGGATCTTGCTTGCTCTCTCCAGGATTATCCTACCACACATTCAGCTGACAGGAACAGCATACACAGACCAGTCCAACAGTGCAGACAGCTTGTGTGTTACCTGGCTCAGTGTCACAGAGGTGTATGTATCCAGCATCAAGGAGGGAGGCAGGAAGAGGCTGTCCCATCTCACTCACAAGGAGGAGAGACAACATTCTCCTTCCAAAGCCTGCAAATGAAAAAAGGTCCTAGAGAGCTTCTCATAGCTCAGGGAAGAGGTCCAGAAAGAGCTTAAGAAAAAAAAAAAAAGGCAGTATGGACAGTGTTAGTTTAAAAAGTCTCTCAAGATGTTTCAGGCAAGTGATCTCTGATTGGTTGGTTAATTGATTGATTGATTGTCCCAGGGTTTATTCCCATGCATAGAGGCTCAAGAACATGCTCTAGATTGCACTGAAGTGCTCAATAAATACACAGAGGAGAGAGCAGAGAGCCATGAAGTGGGAAGGACTCATTGACACAGGGGCTGATCTGTAGCATTTGTACTATACATTTCATCTCTCTCCTCTGATGAGTCAGCAGCCAGATAAACATTCACTTTCAAGCCTGCCTGCACAAAGAAATCACCAATTAAATCTGAAGATCTTAACACAGGTTAAGAGAAGACAGAAAGGTGCAAACCTGGATTTGCAATGCTAAACCATCTTCCGCCACCAACACTGGCCTGCCCAAGGCAAAAAAAAAAGCTGGAAAGGGAAGGTGGAGTATGTGATAACTGCAGACAAGATGTGGAAATAAAATAAATAAATTCTAGCCACCTTTGAGCCTTTGCAGGTGGATGCCTTGTGAGCTAGATCCTGGCAGCATCTCTCTCAGCTGCAGCTCCTGAGACACAGATGCATTAAACACAGTCTGAGAGTCCAGACAGAAAGCACCAGGTAACTGATGCTGTGGAGAGGCACAGAGGTGGCACTTAGGAAATTTTTTTTTTCAAAATGGATTTTTTGATGGAGCAGCACACAGTGCTACTTACACAACTGACAGCTTTAGGCCTCTTAAATCAACTATTTACTTTTGCTATTTTTAGCTGAGTTTTAAGCCTAGATTTTCTTTTACTGGGATAAATGTGTCTATGGCTTTCTGTGAGTGCACCTAAGTGAATGCTTGGCACACCAGTATTTAGCAGGTTTTGCCTATTTTGTTCCTTGCCCAGATTAACTGAGATGGATGGAGAAACAATCTGATATTCATGCCAGATGATACAAATCTCTTCACTGTTTCATGAAAAGTCTTGATCTTCAAACATATCTTGTGATATCTTTTCATATCTTGTTTGATATCATATCAAACGTATCTTTTAATATCTTGTGATATTTTAGGGAAAAAACCCCAAACAAACCTAAACAAAATCCAATAACAAAAGACTGTGTAAGTTTGTCTTGGCTCTGGACTGGAGCAAACTGCTTGTAACTCTGGAGAAGATTTAAGTCCTTGTTAGGACCATCACAGTTCTGTTCTGGTTTTTCCTGCAAAGTCCTTAACAAGATGGAAGAAAGCTGTTCTTTAATGTGTAACCAGAAAAGAAAGTACACCAGTTTATGCAAATTCTCTACATACCTCTGGGAGAAATGACACATAAAAGTTTATTATAAGGGAAGGTATTGGTAAATGGGAATTTCTTTTTGGATGAGTGCACACCATCTTGCTAAAATTGGTGAGGAAATCAACATTTAATAATAGGGAAAAAAACCCCAAACCAACCAATAACTTCAAAGTTATTAAGCTGTGTTTACACTTAATGGCTATATTTCAAAAGATGATGATGGTGTCGGTCTCCATTCAGGGAACTGGAATCCCTAGAAGTGTTTCAGGCATCCTCATCCCTAGAAGAGCTCAGCACCAGGCTGGATGGGGCTTTCAGCAACCTGGTCTAGTTGGAAGCGCCCCTGCCCATGGCACAGGGTCGGAACTACATGATCTTTGGCCTTCCAGGCCAAACCATTGCATGATTCCATTCTGCCACAAAATGTAAACAGCGTAGTGTGACCCCCAAGCACAAACTGTATTTCCGTGGCGGAGGAGCGGCGGGGGTTGCTGAGGAAATGGAGAACTCCGCTGGGAGACAGGCCGAGAGATGGAAACAGCAGCTATCCCTCGTTCCCGGGCACGGCCGGGCGGGATCGGGAGCGAGAGCGGGCCGGGAGCGGGGCGGCCCCGCGGGATCCCCGCCCCGGGCGGTGCCGGCGCTGCCTTTGTAGCCGGGTTGGAGCCCGGGGAGGCGCCGGAGGGGAGCGGCGGAGCGGGTGAGGCGCGCCGGGGCTGCTAGGCGGACTCGGGGGGTCCCCGGAGTCGCGGCGAGGGTTTGGCTTTATTTATTTGTTGTTTCTTTATTTTCCCTGTTTTATTTTCCGCTTGACTCTTCGGGGACCGTTTTCCAGAAGTGGCGGTTCCCGGAAAGCTGCTCCTAAGGCCATCCCGGCGGGACCCGCCAAGGTGTGGTGAGACCCCGGCCGTGTGGGCTGCGAGCACCGCCTGGGGAGAGTGCGGGGAAACGCCGGCAGTGCCACCGGGGCCAAGTGCCCTGCGGAGCTGTTGTGTCCCGAGTGCGGAATTGGCGCCGAGCTGCGCAGGGTCGTGCTTGTAGAACAGCACCGTGCGCCGCTTTCAGCTCGGGTGGTCGGCCGGGCTTTGGCTCTTTGTTTCGGGGATGGTAATTAATTACCCGCCCCTTACTGTATGCAGTATGAATTTACGTGTTGCAGACTGGCTTGTATTCCCAGCCGAAAGGTGAAGGTTTAGGGAAAAGGGGCTCATAAATGTAGGGGTGGTTCAGGAGGACCCGGGAAGGGGCCAGGTGCAGATGGTCCTCGTGTCAGGAATGCCTGAACATGAGCCAGCTGTGCCCAGGTGGCCAAGGAGGCCAGCGGCATCCTGGCCTGCAGCAGCAATAATAGTGTGGCTAGCAGGAGCAGGCTTGTCCAACTGCCCTGAGCACTGCTGAGGGCACATCTCAAATCCTCTGTCCAGTTCTGGGTCTCTCTCTACAGTAAAGAGAGTGAGGTGCTGGAGTGTGTCCAGAGAAGGGCAGCAGAGGTGGTGAAGGGTCTGGAGTACAAGTCCCATGAGGAGCAGCAGAGGGGCCTGGGGTTGTTGAGCCTGGGGAAAAGGAGGGTCAGGGGTGACATTTTTGCTCTCTACAACTACCTCAGAGGAAGTTGTAGCCAGGTGGGGGTCAGTGTATTCTCCCAAGTAGCAAGTCGTACCAGGAAAGATTTAGATTAGATATCAGGAAAAAATTCTTCACTGAAATGGCATTCAAGCATCACAACAGGCTGCCCAGGGAAGTGGTTGAGTCACCATCCCTGGAGATATTCATTAGACGTGTAGATTTGGCACTTGGGGACATGGTTAGTGGTGGGCTTGGTAGTGCTGGGTTAACAGTTAGAGTTGATTTTAAAGGCCTTTTTCAACCTAAATGATTCTGTGATCTCTTATGTCACTGAGAAGTGGTCTTGTAGACTGAGGATGCCGTGCCCTACCAGCTTGCTTTTCTGCTGTACATTATGTTATACATTTCTGCTTTGATAGTTACTCATCCAGCTCTCATTTTGCACTGCCTTTCTTACTAAACCAGCTGGTTTTCTCTTCAGAGGAGCTGTACAAATTGAACGCAGCTTATACTTTCATTTTTGCAGTGGAGAAGGAACCAGATTTATGTGGTATTGAGTGAGTGAGTTTATGCTAGCATGGTGCTACCTGCTCCATTGCTAATTCGTGCAAGCACCGTTATTCCCACTTCCGTCCTCTGGCCCACTCCAGTTTCAGCAAGTGGTGAAACAGAGACAAAATACATGAAACAGGAAGTAATGACAGGCTAAGAAAGCTTCTTTGTAGTCACTCAAGTGTGCTTCTTTGAGAATTTCATTTCTTTGCTAGTGGACAGAGAGCTTGATTAGAAACTGAGGGGGTCTCCTTACGGTAAGAGGAAAAGATGCCATTTGACTATCTCTATAAAACACTACCAAAGGAAGTGTGTTAGAATTGATTTTGAAGGGAAGAACCAGCATGAAAATGTTGGTCAGCAGTTAAATCTAAGTGCTTTTATGGATAAGTATCTGTATTTGGGATTTTTAAAAAATTAAATTTTTGTAGTTCTGAGATATTTTGCCATTTTTGGATATAAGGGTTGTTTTACACTTTGTTTAACTGTTTGGAACATGTTGCCCTCCTAGGTGGTATTCATTTCCCATTCAGTATCAAGACTTTCTGTCCACCTTGTTTCTTAGGTACAGTTTCCAGTTGACTCTTCACATCTTATCTACCAAGGATCAGACAACAAACATTAAAAGGTTTTTCAAAAATATATGCAGTTTTTCTTGAGCCTCATGTTGGAAAATGTTTGATCTTGCATGACTACTCAGGCAAAATGAGTTTGAGATTTCAGAAATACCTGAATACTGAACCTCCTGACCCCACACAGCTGAACTGTGGGAGTTACGGTGCCAAACTGTCCTAGGGGAGATGATTATGGGTATAATTTACTTGTTTTAAAAACACAGGGAATAATCAGTGCTCAGGAGTCAAAAGGTAATATAATTATACTGCTTTCATTACACTTGCATAACTAAATTTGGGTGTGATTAGAATGGCATAAGGTTTACCTTAAGGGGCTTCCTAATCTCCTCTTGTTTTAGGCTGTGAAATTATTATTTTTTTTAATTACCTTTGGGCTGCCTAAGTCATATTCTAATGCCATTTTTATGGCAGTCTGACTTCTAAAAGAGTTATAGTATTCTTTAAAGTGAAACACTAATCTGAGTTGCTGTCTGACATCTGGCCCTGAATCACTTCAGTGTCTGTTTTCTGCTTTGATGGAATTTGGGAATGCCTGGTGAACACAGGGCATCCTTCCCACACTCCTGGGGTGATGCAGCTGGCCTGGTGCCAGTGTGTAGCAGCAACAGGGAACTTTGCCCATGTGCTCCATTGCTGGGATTCCCAGCATAGCAGATGCCAGTTCCTCAGTGCATGGTTGCAGTACTCTGGATCAGATAACAATCCTGTACTTTCAGAAAGACAGAGAAACAGCTACTTATTAGTGAAAAAGTCAGAGCTTCATGGTAGAAAACACGAGTTCCACCTCTTCAGCTGCAGGCAGCAATGTAAAAGCAGTCACTGGCAGTTTTAAGAGCGGAGTTTGTTGCTAGGGATCTTGTACCCATTCTGGGGTGTTAGTTTAGTTTATATATTACAGAATTTGGTTTGATGAAAAGTTTGATTTTTTTCCCAGGAACAATTTAACTCATGGTTGAACTATCTGTTGCCTGATAATGTAAAAGCATAACAAAAAAACCTCATAAGGGAATTACTGTCCACTTCTTGAGAATGCTCCAGTGAAGGCAGACGTTGTAAAATACATCAAAACTTCTACAGCTTTCTTCATTAATTTTCTGAGAAATTTTGAAGTCAGCATCTTTTGGTTTCTTTTCAGCCTTACACTGTGCTTGTAGCTTCTTCTCATTTTTTCACTGTTCTACACACCATATGTTTTTGGCATCCTCAAGATCCAGACCCAAATTCTTGGGATTTCTTTGTAGCCTATGGGGACATGCTGGAAGCTCCTGACAGAGAGAGGAAGTGTGTCTCTAGCTCTTGTCCCCATGTCATCAGTGAGGACAGATGCCACTATGTACCTGTGCAGGGGGGTGTGTCAAGCAAAGCAACTTGTACTGCCTGCACTTTTCTTTCAACAAACTTTTTTTTTTTTTCTGAGGAGAATGCTGTAGACTGAGCAGAAGATGTGTGTTGTCTTACTTGAGCCATATTCTGTGATGGTAGAGGGTTAAAGGTGTGGCAAGATGTGGCTGTATTTGGTCAGTCTCTGGTCCTTTTCACTAGTTCTGCTTGTGGTCTTCAGCAGGACCCTGTCTCAGGTGTCTTGTCCATACATAATATGTTGCTGAGGTTTTCCACATATTTAAAGTGTTTAGCATTTATGTTTCCAGGGCAGGGTAGTCATGTTGGGTAAATGATGCTATCAAAGTGAGAAATGTGTACCTTAGCATCAAACTAGGGCCTTGATATGATGTAGTGTCTGTGAGGCTTTGGCCATCGTCAAGTCTGCCCTTGTATCTGTGCAGCAAAGCAGCATCAAGGCAAAGTGCTTGGCACTGCCCAGAGGTCAGCTGCCACCAGGGAAACCACAGAATGGCCTGGGTTGGAAGGGACCTTACAGACCATCTGGTTCCAACCCCCTGCCATGCACAGGGACACCTTTCACTAGACCATGTTGCTCAGAACTTCATCCAACCTGGCCTTGAACACTTTTAGGGATGAGACATCTATAGCCTCTTTGGGCAGCATGTCCCAGTGCCTCACCAGCTTCACAGTGAAGAATTTCTACCTAATATCTAATCTAAGCCTGCCCTCTTTCAATCTAAAGCCATCACCCCTTGTTATGTCATTAAATCCCTTCATCAAAACTCCCTCTCCATCTTTCTTGTAAGCCCCTTTAGGTACTGGAAGGTGCTATAAAGTCTTCTAGGAGCCTTCCAGGCTGAGCAACCTCAGCTCTTTTAGTCTGTTCTCATAAGAGAGGTGCTTCATCCCCCTGATCATCTTCATGGCCTCCTCCATGGACCTTGCACCATGAGGTCCACATCCTTCCTATGCTGGGGGTCCCAGAGATGGATGGGGTCTCATGACAGTGAGGGCAAAATTGCCTCCCTTGAGTGGTCAGCAAGGTTTTAATTGCCAAGTTTGTCCAAAATCAGTCTTTTACAAACTTAAATACTTGGTTCAGGTCTATCTGTATGACAAAGAGAAGCCCTACCTGTTTTCCCCAGTATTGCTCTGCCCACAGCATCACACCAGGGGCTTGTTTGTGAGCAGTTTGGAGACGTGTTTATTGTCCTTCAATTCTAGTTTCATTTTGGGTCATTTCCTGCACATGAATTTCAGCTGTGACGTTCTTGCCAAAGGCCAAGGCCTTAAAAACAGGGAGGTTCATATAAATGAAGAACTTTTAAAATTATACTGCTAGGTTCCATGTCAGAGACTATGCAGTACCCTGTATTTAATGTTCTCTTGCATCCAAATGTCAGTAAAAATACCAGCTGTGCATTAACAATAACAATAATGACAGTGATATTATTATGCATAATACTACTACTACTACTAATAATGTGGTTTTACAAGTAGAAAGAATTCACACAGAATATTCAGAGTTCTTGAATCACATTTTTATGTGTTTCTCTTAGCTATGATTTTGGTATTACACTGAGCAGTAAGTTAAATTTCAGTTACTATCTTGATGCAGTCAGTTTTACCTTTCCAGTATGCTTTTTTTTTTTTTTTTTGGTAATATTTTAGGCCAGAAGTGCCTGGTAATGCACTCTCACAAAATGGCAGGGGACTCCTGTTTGTGAGATGTTTAGAATATGCCAGTTTGAAAGTGTTGCCCTTGAAATGATGACGAGAGAGCAGGGTTTAAACACTCCAGCTGCTTCCATACAAATACCATGACCTCTGAAGAATAAAGCTGTAAGTTTTGGCCTTTGTCAGATTGGACACTGCAAAGCAGAGGGGAAGAGATACAAGACCAATTTCTGCCATTTGCATTCAGAGTGATGGCTTTGATATTTTGCTGTCTTTGGCCTTGCTTTGTGCTTCTAGTCTGTCTTGAAAAGAGGGCAAGACACAAGTAAAACTCCCTAGCAAGCAGATAACACTGCTGGAATAGTCTCTGCACATAGCTGCTGAGGCAGCACAGGCTTTGTGGTCTGGTGCAGCAGCAGGAGATATAAATAATTTGTGATTATTAATAATAAATTATATGTAATTACTAATCCATGTGAAAAATACACAGCTCTGCACCATCTGCACACAGAATAGAGTACACTCAGGAGACTTTGCTCTGAAGACAGACACAAAATCTGTATGGGGTGCAGCAGTCAGACCCTGTACAGACATGGGAATGATGAGCAACATAGATGTATTTGGTGAGATGGGGCTGGCTTTCTCCTTGGACAGTAAACAAGCTCTGAAGAGTTGATTTTTTTTGTTTGTCATGGATTACTTGATCCTGCTGTTTTCCTGGATGTCATTTGGGACAACTTTTGTACCAACAGGTAGCTTAAAATTCTGTGGACTGTCCTGCATTGTGTGCTTACCTAGCATCCAGGCAGAGCCAGGGGCACTTCCTACAACAGGGAACCCCAGGAGTGGGGCAGCTGCCACTGGACCTCTGCCTGGAGAGACCAGGAGGGATGCTGCCTGTGGTACCCCATCCTCCTGAGCACCTGACTGTGCATCCTTGGAGGGTGGGGTGGTTGGTGCAAGTCTTGTGTTGTTTAGCAAATGAGATTTAATAATTAAGAGGAGGAAAATTACTGTTATTGCTAAGTAAGACTTCTTTTTCCTCCCTAACTAGGTTTCAGTTATTTAGACATATCAACATAAAAACCCAAGGTATTTATACTTGTCAGCTACACTTAAGATGTTCAGGAGAAAAGTATTTCCTTTATTCTGTCAGTTTGGATTCGGCATGGAAAAAAGAAAAAACAAAACTAAAAGCATTTCGAGAATTGTGAAACAACCATGAGTGGCATTAGGGATGACTCAACATGGAACTCTGCAGCAGGCAGAATAAGAATTCTTAGAGTGGGCTTCTTTCAAATAATGGATTTAGTGCATTTACGTAAGTTCTGTTTGAAGTGTACAGGCATTAAATAGCAATTCTGAATGGGAACAGATTTTTTTTCCACATTAAGAAAAAAACAGTAGCAGAGATTTCAGAGGCTCCTTCTTTTAATGGAGGTTGTTTTTTCATTTTTTAAAATAGGAATAAGAGTTTTAGAGAGATGCATGTTTTTTTAATGGCATGAAATGCTTTTCATGTGTTTCTTGTCCAGTATTCTGGACTGTAGATTCTCAGAAGGCTTCTGAAATGTTTTTTCTTACTTAAATGGGAGTGGAGCTAAGCATTATTCACCTGAAGGTCTTGGATGAAGCACCCTGTGCCTTAAAAAAGAAGCTGAATTGTTCAGGAAATGAAGAACTGAATTTTCCTTCTGTTCTTGTAGGCATTTGTAGAGAGAAAATGGTATGTGCAGGCTAAGGCATGCATTAATATCTTGATTATACAGCTGAAATTGGTTTTGTAAAGGTAATTCTAGTAGGCCACATTTTAGATATTCACCCAGTAGGTAAGAACACATTATGGTTGTTGCTGCACAGTAGGAATAAGTATGTGTCTCAACTGGATAGATACATTAACACCAGCAGTTCCTCCTGATGATCAGGTAGTCTGAAGAAGGCTGCCAGCTCTCTATATATTTTTTCCCTAGTAAAATAAAGACTGAGGAACCTAAGAGGACACTTGGGACAGCCCTATGCAAAAGAGTTGTGTAAATAAAATATTTCTTGCAACTGATGGGCCTCAGTGTTACCAAAACTATTCTGTTTTCTAGGTAATTGTGTGATTCTACTTATGGTTTGGGGATGGGATTCTCATTTGTTTTTTGGTTGTTTTTGAATAGAAGATATTTGATCAGCAGACATGGTTGAACATTTGATAAGTCACTGACGATTACCATCTTTGTAAATTATTTTCTTTTTCCTATTATATCAAGGACAGGTCCTCATCTCACCAGTTTTAACAAACAGGTGAATGTTGCTTAACAAGTTGACATTGCTTTACTCTGTGAAAGAAGGGCTTTGTATTGAAATAGTTACTGAATCAAGCAGTGCTTCTCATATATCTTGGTATGTGTTCAATCTGTTTTCAGTATTTTTTTTTTTTTTGGTGCGGTGCTGATAATAAACTGGGAGATCAAAGAATTCATGATCTCTTGGCACCACTTAAAAAGGCATATTTCTCTCTTCCAAACTCTAATGGGATGTAATCTTTTGTAGGTACTGAATTTGTATAATTTGTAATTTTTCTGTGTCTTGCTCTTGGCTCATTCAGTTGAGGTCTATGTACACGTGCATCATGCTTGTGCCTGCTCTGTAAGGGTAAGTTTGTTTTCCCTTATAAGAGAGACTTAGCCTCTTCTGTAACACACCTTGGTGCTGATGGTGTATGATGTGGAAAATAGCAATGTACAACAACGTGAAGAGAACTCTGCATGCACACCTTGAACACAGGCAACCTTGGACCTCCGTGCCAAGCTTTGGATGTCTCAGTTGAGGGGTCTGCATCCAACAGAGGAGGAAGGAGGAGTGGTACAGGTGGGGCAACATAAGGGCTGGAACAGAGTAGTCCCACATTCTGCCTCCCTCTTGGAATGAGCCTATACCTGCTTTTTGAGAACTAGGAACATAATTTTGTGTGATGGGAGTATGAAACGTGGCCACCTTATGGTGACAATTGCTATGTCCTGCTTTCAGTAACAAAAAGATACTGAAGAGGAATGTCCTGAAAAGAAACCATTCTGTCAGGTTTTCATTTGGGAAGATGCTCTGTTATCTTTCTGATGGCCTTGTCAATGGTATGGAGAAAAACAGTAAAGGGTGATTGCACCATCAGACATGCTGGAATATTCAGTAATGCCTACACTACTGTCTGCTAGTTCCCAAGCTGATCTCTGACATTTTGCATTTCATCAATTATGTGTATTTAGGGTGGCAGCCTTCAAAAAAGTTGTGAAGGAGTCAAATGTGAAGCAAATCCTTCAGAGATTCTTCCTGAGTTACTTGAGAATGAAACAGACGTTGCAGATGTCTCTTACTTATCTTTTTTTTCTGGCCTTTTTTGTTGTTTTTTTTCTTCCGTCTCTCCTGCTGACTTTGCAGGGGGTAAAAGCTTAAGGCTTGGCACTAGCAGGAAGCTGATGTGGCATGAAAAGAAAAGATGGTGTACTACTTTCTCTGTAAGATAAACATTGCTATCAGCTCCTACTCCAGCACTGTTCAGCCTCTGTTCTTCCAAATATCTGCATGGCAGAAGAGTCAGGCCTCCCTGCCATGCTGATGCTCACAGTCAGTGTTCAAGAAGATGGGAGTCCAGCAGCTGCTCACAGCTCCAGCTGCTCCTGTCACTGCCTCCTGAGGAACAGGATGAATTGTGCCCACATCCCAGGGAATGAATTTGGTTTAAAAATCTGTGGGTTTATTTCACTCCTCTACTAATGTGCTATTAATTTAATTGCTCATTGGTTTCTGAAGACTTTTGGAAGGTGCAGGGAGGGGGGTGGCAAGATCTATTTTAAGCTGCTGCCTTCTTTAATTTATGCTCATGATGTATTTTTACCAGCAGCACTTTGTGATCCAGCTGCTACTTCTAAATGTCATTTATTTGAATAAAAAATGTAATTAATTTCTAAGTGTGACATAAGCACTTTAAGTATTATCTGAGTCACAAAGTGCTGTTTGAACAGCAACTTTCCCATGACAGGAGGGAAAGTTCATGAAGTCCAAGGTATGCTGCTGCAATACAAGTGTAGCAAAAACACTCAAAATCACTTGTTTGCAGGATTTTGTGTTGCCCTTTAGGCTTTCTACTAGGGAAATACCCATTTATAAATCCTCCATATTAAATAAAAAATGGGTGAGCACTATTTGGTTATCTCACATTCTCCGACACTGATTGGTGTTTCTGATGGAAATCAGCAAGCCTGTGCCTCCCATCACTCCTTGAAGAGCAGTTGCTCAAGCACCTGTTAACTATATGCATTAGAAAGAGATCTTGTTGAACTCCAGTAGTCTGAGGTTTTTTCAGGATTATTACCATCAAAAACTTTTTCAAAAGATTGCTTGATTTGTCTAAAACCTGATGCGGAGCTCTCATCTTTCTGCCTGTAAAAAGGAAAAAAATTTGCATTCACATGTATTTCTTGGTACTCCATAATGAAAGGTGCGTAATTTCAACAGATGGACCAGCTCTTGATTTTTTTATAGAGCCACTTTGTTCAAAATCAAATGTGGGAGTGGACCATACAGTCCTTTTAAGTAAGGAAAGTCTGCTGCAACTTACCTTTGATACTGGATATTTAAATTTGTGTTAATTTCAGTCATCATTGGTTTGCATACAACAGTGTAAATCCAGAATACCGACTGATCCATGGGCTGAACATATCTGTGAGCTATCAGGTTCCATTCTGGTGGACCGAAGGTTCAGTTATTCAGAATCCACTGAGGTTTTTTTCAAGGCTGAGGCCTTTATCCTAAAGAAGAGAGAGAAGAAAAATGCAATGGCTTGATTCTGTTGGGATTGTCATTTCTCTAGGTAGAAGTTTGTCTGCTCACTGAGCATGTGCCTACCAGTGTCCCTCAGGAGGAAGTGGGGGTGTGTTAATATGTGTGTGTGAGCTGTAAGTGGGAGTGTCTGGTTTTTCTATGAAGTTTTCCATTTCCAAACCTTACAGGTGATGTTTTGTTGTCTGTTACTTGGCACCAGTAATAAACATTTTCTGGAGCTTCAGAACTAGCACTCCAATCCCACCTCTGATTTCTTAAAATTTATTGACACCTTTTTATTTACAGCTCTTAACCTGCCTTTAGTTCACAGGAGAGACAAGGTCTGGGTCTCACCACCAGATGACTTGCATGCAACATCTTGTAATAAAACTTCCTCAAACAACAGAATATTGGGAAAGGCCAAGTTTCAGCAGTGCTTTGTATATATGCAACAGTGCTCATAAAAATGAGTGCATCACTGTTTATCTTGTTGCTAAGGTTGGAATTGATATGTAACTCTTTGACTGGACTGTTGTCCACAGTTCATGGGCTTAACTGACCTGGAAAATTTAAGCCGCTCTTAAATTTCCTGTTAAAGCCAGTAGGGGCAGAAGTTCAGCTGACATAAAACTATGTGGAATGAGTAATCCCCTCTGTAGACTCCCTGGAGAAGGATCTTTTCAGCCTTCTCTGTGGATGCCTTTATAAAAAGTTGAGTTCTTTTAAGGTTTTGTACTAAATCAATAAATAAGTTAATAACAGAGCAGCTGTTCATCATGAGCTCTGGGAATTTCCTAGATTCAAATTTCTTCCAGAGGACAAATTTCTCACTTAGGGAGCAGGTACTGCCTTTGTCAACTGCTCAGTCTCCAGGCCCTCTCTCACTTGTAGCTCTTCTTGTCAACAATAGACAACCATAACCTTCCCTAACCTTGTCTGTAGTGCCCAGGGAGTGCCAGAATTTTGTCCTTGTTTATGCCTGTGAAGAACAGGGAGCGTGCTCCGTGATGATCTCCTGAGCTTTCTACCAAATCCCTGAGGAGGATCTTTCTCTGGAGTTTTAAATTGACCCTAAACTTACCCAAACTGAGGCAGGAGCATTCCTTTAATTTCCCAGGCAGTCATATGATGCTTAGTCAGCTAATATTGCCTTATATGGCCCATTTGTTGACTACAAGTAAGCCTTACAAACCCCTGGAAGCCCTACAAACACCTGGTCTTTGAAGCCATGACTTAGAGACAAAATATTGACAGTACAGGTCTCTAGATCAGCATATCCTGAATTTTAAAAAAAAATAAAATTGAGGGTTTTTTTGTTAGTGCGCAGTGGATTTGATACCAGTCTTCCTGTGACTGCATTGGTAACTGTATATGTAGCCTTCACTGTGTGCAGGAAAGCCTGGAAATGTGAACTGTGCACACAAGGCCCTAGAAACTTGAAAAACTAAGTATATAATTTATGTGTATTAAGTAAACTATATTATTTTGCATGTCATGTTTTGTAATTCATTTGAAGTGGTATCGTGTTTGGATGATCTTTCTTTTTGCAAGCAAACAACAGAAAGAAGTACTTTAAAATACTGATAAGATTTCTCCGTCTCTCTTTTGATCTCTATTTTAGGAAGGCATGAGGTGTGGTCCTGGAAAACAGCCACCAAGGAATCCCTGTGTCTCATGTGGCAAAAAGTGAAAGTGCAGCTAATGTTAAGCATGTCCTTCCTCACTGCTCTTTTCTGGTATTGTAGAAGGCTATACAGCTTTTTAGCACAGCTGCTGAAACGGTAGGTTTTTATTACTCAGACTTTAATCTTTCACACTGTTGCTTATTTCAGTAAATACTGACCTTCCATGCCTCCTCATTGACACCTGTTCTATCATTTATATTTCAGGTGGAGCAACTACCTTCAGAGGCAACTCATAAGTAAGTTTTCTGTTGTCACTCCACATTCATTAATCACCCTCGTAAGTTCCCTTTAGATGCAGAACAGCAGAACGTAACTAATCTGTGAATCAATCTCAATTTAGGGAATCTCAGTGTGCTGCCAGAAGTTGATCTACTTGGTTACAGTGCAAGAGAATGGAAAGGAGAAACAAAGCAGGCCAAACAGATGAGGGAGGTAAGAGCTAAATTTTAATCTCTGCAGGAGGACAGGGGAGAACCAGCACCTGGGAAAGGAATAGCACTCTCAGTGCAAACAGCTGCAGCAGCTATCAAAGCCTGCTATGGTGGCTAGTCAAATGAAAAGCAAAAGGGACAGCATGAACATGGGTCTAAATAAAGAGTTCAGCAGTGCAGGTCAAAATGTAGATCAGGTTTTAGTCTTGTATATATTCTGAATTCTCTCTTCTAGCATCAGCAACCTGCACAGTGACCTTAGCAGGAAAAATCATCCCCAGTGCTAAAGCCCAAATAATGTGGTCTTAGGTGCTGTCACTTGGCCAGCCTTTGATTTAAGGTAAAAACTTCTATTCCTAGGAAGAAGGAAGCACCACATCTTCCAAGCTCTGAAGGTCCATGCCTGGCAGCCTTCCCCTCTTCAGCATCATCAGCTGGCAGCAGGCAGGGCAAGAGCTGGCATCTAACCTGTGCCAGCTTGGGTGCTGCCCGGCAGGCTGGGAGCTGGGGTGCTGGATGGTGGCCATGCCCTGCCTTTGGGCACAGCCCTCTGCTCCAGCTCTGCACCCCAGCCCAGGTGCTTCTGTGCTGGTGTCTTCCCCTGCATTGGGTGCTGCTGGCAAGACAGGCAGTTCAATTGCACCAGTGTGTGTGCTCTAGGTCAAAGATTCTGGTATCAGAATCACAGGCCAAGTGCATACCAAGAAGGACTCAAAGGGTAGAAAGAAGCTGGTAAGGATAAACAGTAGCATAAAGGGGTTGTAGAGAAAAGAAAATAGTTTTCAAAAAGCTGGAGTTGCGTTCAAGTGATGAACAGAGAAAAAAGATGCAGTTTTGCCATGTTAAATGCAAGAACACGGCAGTGCCAAGAGTTCACAGAACGCCACACAAGGCAAAAAACTAATTAAAGGAGCATGTAACAAAATATAGCAAAAGTTCTAATAAATTTGCAAGTCCATACTGGGTAAAAAGCCTTACAGAAAGTCTTATGAGCCTTCTGGATGACCAGACCTGAAAAGGAAACTCCTATATATGGAGCAGTCAGTGGATGTCTGGTTACACCAGGTAGAAGTTGCCACAATAAGGAGCACATTTTAGGATGAGGTCTTGTGAGATCAAGCATAACATGCTTGATGTCCCCAAAAGGAACAATCCCATGTTTGTCTTGTCTCTCCCTCTTTCTCGCCTTGTCCTAGCTAAGCAGTCCCTCTCCATCTGTGCTGCCTCTTGTCCTTTTTTGGATGTGGTCCACCTAGATGGTGAGCTGATAAAGCATGTCATCCAGAGACTTCTCTAAGGCCTTCAAGCTTGCTGAAGCAGCAGGAAACTCCCTCAGCAGAAAGAGTTTAACAGGCTTTCTATCTCAGCTGATACAGTAAGAGTAAGGGGACAGAATGCAGCTGAGAAGTGGTGGTGGGATGGGGTGAGGGAACAACCAAGATAAACAGAGGATGAGGAGTTGAGACCATCCTGCTGCCCCCTTCAGGAAGCAAACTGGAAGTGATGGAGCAGCCTGTGAGACTGTAGAGTCCTCTCCCTAATTCTCTGCCAGTTTATTGCTCAGAATTGTCTCAACAAGGGCTCAGGTGGCAGCCAGTGGTAATGCAGAGTGTGTAGGTGGACCAAGGGCCTTCTGCTTCAGCACAAAGCTGCCAGATCTGCTCTGCAGATCAGTGTTGCATGATGGATTCAGTTCAATGTAAGGAGATGTTTTTCCCAAAAGGAGTTTTCTCCAGATACTCCTTCCTGCCCTTTTGCTGCTGCATATCACATGTCAGTGCAAATTGTAAAATGGTTGAGGTTAATGCTGTTACAGCACAGAAATGTGTGTTGATCTGCTCTAATTTGGTTGACCATGTGAATGTTTACAGTAGCAACCGTGCAGAGACTTGAACGAGTTGCTGGGTTTGAAAGGAATGCAGAATCACTCTTAAGGGGCAGCGCCAGTCTAAGGGTGTTTACAAAAGCATGGTGTTTAACATTTCTGTGTATATAAATCTTAAAAATATACTCTCTTGTTCCCCTAGCTCCCTCTTATGAGTAGTTTCAAATTAAACTTCAAACAACATGGTTTTTTTCCACAATTTAATATTTTTTATTGCCATTTTTTCTTGGTCTCTTTCTAGGCATATGAAGAATTGTTTAGGAGCTGTCATATCAAGTACCTGAGACAAGTCAGGAGGGACAACTATAGTGTAGTAAGAGCGGTGCTTTTTCAGATATTCAGCCAAGGCATTCCTTTTCCTTCATGGATGAAGGAAAGAGATATATTGAAGGTAAAATTCATTTCCTAAATTAATACATTTTAGCTATCCATGCATAGCAGAAGGAAGCTTTGTTCAGTGTGAAAAGTGATATGTTGGCTGTCAAAGTGGAGAATCATTATCAGAATTCAAAGAGAAGTTTTTCAAACCCATTGAACTACATTTAATTGAAAAACTGTCCCTGATCTAAATATACCAACCTGAACATGAGTCTAAATGATGGGGAAAAAAAAAAAAAGTATAAGTGGATGGATGAATGTTACTGCCCTCCTGCTAGATGTCACTCCCTTAACACAACAGGTTATTTGAATCCTCTCCATCCACATCCATGCAAAGTTCAGTGGCTCACTTGGGGGCTGCTGTGTTGCTGGAGCAGCAGGAATCCTGCCCTGGGCTCCAGGAGCTCTGACAGGAGATAGTAGCAGGACAGAGGTGGGATCTGTAGCTTCTGCCTGTAGAGAAGTGTGTGCAGATTGGAAGGTGTCTGTAATCCTAAATACCTCACTGAATATGGAAGTATCCAGCTTTTCCAGAGTGTGGGTTATATATTTTGCTGAGAGCATATTTTCATCTCTTTTTTTGGCTGGCCCTGTTCTAGAAGTTTCTTAAGGATTTGGCAGTTAATGGAGTTTAATGCTCCTTTATAGCATTTGAATTGTGAGGTCCATTTGCTTTTGTTGTTTGAGTAGTACAAACAGCTGATGGAACCACATCGTAAATTGTATGTAGACAAGTTTATATAACCTTCTACTCTGCTTCTTGTTATGGTTATGATTAGCTTGCCTTCTGTTTTGTTTTTTTGGTTGTTTTTTTTTTCCCCAGCTCCCTGAAAAGCTTTTGTATTCTCAAGGTTGTAACTGGATTCAGCAGTACAGTTTTGGGCCAGAAAGATACACTGGTCCCAATGCCTTTGGGAAGTTGCGCAAATGTATGGAGGCATTAAAGACAAATGTGAGTATCTAGGAAATGGTTGGGAGGAATAAAAGCCTTGAGAAATGGGTTCAGACAGAGTTAAGGAACTGCTCCTGGTTACATGTTTTTGGGGCAGTCAGCCTCCCTCCCAGGTTTGACTGCTGAGTTGGTGGGAAGGCCATCGCCTCTCCTGCAGGGAAATCCAGCTTTTGGTGATCCACTAGGCGAAGTACTCAGGAGTCCCCTGCAAGCTAGGGAGGCCACCGTCCCCACAGCTAGTCCTTGCCATCAAGTGGCTTCTGCAGTATCTCATCATTTTGATTAAAAATAAACATACTGTATGAGATGTTTCTGGATTCCCTCCCCAGCTGGAAAGGAGCAAACAAACATTTTCTTCTAAAACTATTGTATTTTCTTTACTTCTATTCCCATTAAATGTTCTAATTACCCATTTTTGCTGTAATTTCTCTCTGTAAGAGATAAGCACTTGATTGCAAAGACCTGTCAGCCTCACCACCCCCTCTGCTCAGCATTGCCAGATTGCCATCATTCCCAACCCAGGACTGTAATTCTTATTTACATATTTAAAACTTAGGGAGATTTAATAGCCCCAAAGCCTTCTGAAAGAGAGATAAAGAGTTGGCCTGGCAAGACCTTGCACCTTTCTTGAGCTCCTCTGGGGTTTCTGTGCATCTGCAGTGATCATAATTGTTAATTAAAATAAACAAAACAATAACACCCCAAACAGACTAATTTAAGCTTTAGAAACAAAGCATTAGAAAGAAAAAGAGGGAATTAAACCAGATTATTTGGTCTCTTGCCTGCACCCTTGCTGTGCCAAAGTGACAGCTGCATCCTCTTGAGATGGGCCTGGTAGTTGATATGTGCAGTTATTTTATTCTGGTCGCTCTTGGCATTTCCCAGTGTTAGGTTATTTGGCTTTCATTTTTAGCTTCTTGTAGTTCTTATAGCTGGTTAGTGTACAAAGCATTTAATCTGCATTTTTAAGGGAAAAGAAGTTTCAAGTCAAAAGCATGAATAAATCCTTACAATTAACAAATTGTTTCAAAGCAACTCTGATGCATTATGCTATTTCTGGGCATGGGGGTAGCTCCCTACTTCATTTTTTTAATAAAGATGGTGTTCAGCCAGTGAGATGGAGTTTTTGCCTATTTTACTAACAGGATTCTTTGCTGCCTTTCCCAGCTCCATTGTCACAGAATCATAGAATCATTTAGTTTGGAAAAGATCTTTAAGATCATCAAGTCCAACCATTAACCCAGCACTGAACCATGTCCACAAGTGCTACATTTACACTTTTAAATATCTCCAGGAAGAGTGACTCAGCCACTTCCCTGGACTGCCTGTTCCAGGCCTGACAACACCTTTGGTGAAGAAATTTCTCCTAGTATCCAATCTAAATCTCCCCTGGTAAAACTTCAGGCCTCTTGTTCTGTGACATGTTAGTTGGAAGAAAAGATCAACCTCCTGCCTGGCTACACTGTCCTTTTAGGTAGTTGTAGAGTGTGATAAGATTTCCTCTTCAGCCTTGTTTTCTCCAAGCTAAACAACCTCAACTCCTTCTACTGCTCCTCATTAGCTTTTTGCTCCAGATCCTTCACCAACTCTGCTGCCCTTCTCTGGACACACTTCAGCACATCAATGTCCTTCTCATAATGAGGGACAAAAACTGAACACAGGATCTGAGGTGTGCCCTCACCAGTGCTGAGTACAGAGGGACAATCACTGCCCTGCTCCTGCTGGCCACATCATTGCTGATACAGGCCAGGGTGCCGCTGGCCTTCTTGGCCATCTGGGCACACACGCTGGCTCATGTTCAACTGCTGTTGACCAGCACCCCCACTTTTCCACTCTTTTCCACTGAGCCACTTTCCAGCCACTCTGCCCCCAGCCTGTAGCGCTGCCTGGGGTTGTTGTCACTGAAGTGCAGGACCTGGCACTTGGCCGTGTTGTACCTCAAACCATTGGCCTTGACCTCAAACCAGACTGGGGGCTGCTGCCTGCAGATGCTGTTGTGCCTGGATTCTTTCAATTAATAGCTGCTTTGCACTTACACCAGGCTTCTGTTCCTGTTTTGCAATCTTTTGTGTTAAATAGAATTCTTAATATTTTTAATAATAATCTTCTTCTGTGTGCTTTCCAGTGGGCTGAAATAAGTGCTACAAGAGATTATGAAGAAAGAGGGAGCATGTGTAGCACACTGTTTTCTGATGAAAGCAAGGAATACAAACTATATGAGGCCATAAAATTCATCATGCTCTATGAAGTTGTCGAAGCCTATGAGCAGATAAAGAGCAGGGACAAACCTGTACACAACCTTTTTAACCTTCTCTTTGCTCGTGACTCTTCGTCTGACCCTCTGAGTTTCATGATGAATCATCTGAACTCCATAGGTGACTCTATTTGCCTAGACCAGGTAAGGATATAGAGGGAAAAAAAGATCACAAAACATATTCCAGCTTTGTAGTGATTAGGTGATTATATAATACATCATCCATGATGGCTGCCCTTGGTTTTTTTGGGGTGTTTTTTTGTTTTTTTTTTTTTTTGAGATGTGGGAAAGTGGACTATGGATAGCCATTCATTTTCCAGGAAAAAAACCTGTTGTAAGAGTGGACCAGAAAAATGCTACAGGCTGTCAATAAGACATAGTTTAGAACAGTAATAACTTTGATATGTAAAATAGTTTTAGATTATGCTGTTTTGACTAGTTGTTTTGCTTATCCTATCTGTTCCACTATGCCAAACCCAGTGGCATCACTCTCTTTTCTTCCCACCCTTTGGTTCTCATGAGATCCAATGTCTATTAAGAGTAGGTAATGATTAGAATAGAACTCTATAGAGTTCTATATAGAATAGAACTCTACAATCACCTTTAAATGTTAAGGTTTTTGTTTCCTGTTTTATAATTAGTTCAGTGCTGGTATCTACACTCCTCACTACCATTCCACAAATGGTTTCACTTTCCAATGGCTGAAATTATTTTTTATAATCAATTTCAGTTATCAAGTCAATTGTTAGGAGATGCAATCAAATTTAGGAGCAGTTTGATTATAACTGGATAAGTTCTGCTCTGTCTGGCTCTGCCCAAGGATATGAAAGGTTTTCCCAAACCTTTTTTCCTGTTAAAGCAATCCATTGCAAAAAATATCAATGAAGATGCCAGTTCTCCACTTTCATATGTGAAGTACCAAGAAACATTTTCCTTTTGCTGTTATGTTTTCCATATGCAGCAAGTGATCACAAGGTGGCAGGCTTCCCATGTTTTCAGGCTGTATCAATCTTGGTAACAGCCATTCCCTCCAGCTCCCCAGTGAGCTGGCTCGGGAGCAGGTTACGTATGGGGTCAGGGGGAGGAGGAATGTTTCTGCCTACATGCAAAGGAGAAATGGCTGTTGGGAATGCCTTCAAACTTTTAATATTCTTACTCTTACTAGCAAAAGGGCCCCTTTTATTCCTTGTCTACTGTTTGGAAGCTAAATTACTTCCCTTATCTTGGATTATTTTCAGTTTAGTTTTCAAAGTCTAGAAATAAATATCTTACAGACTTCTTTCATTTTTAGGTTGAACTGTTTCTTCTTGGATACTTACTTGAAGTAAAGATACGAGTTTACAGACTGCATAGGTTTAATACTGAGGAATTTCAAGTAAACTATCCGGATGAATACCGAAGGGAATGGAATGAGATTTGTCTCCTGACTGAGGATGACCACTACTATCACATCCCCCTTTTCAGAACGTGAAGGACCGGTGACTTTTCTTTCCCTTTGTATAGTATAGTGAGTGACCAATTCCAGTGAATTAGGTTTCTAATCAGCAGCAGTAAAATCTTGAGAATGCTCAGTAATGATTACAAAATGATTTATGGGCTTATTGTGTAAACATTTTGCTTTCCCATTGCAGCTCAGTTCACCATCAGTCAGCCATAAAAACCATAAAATATATTGGTTTACTCTCCAGGGCAAAAAAAAAGTGACATTTGAGGGTTGTCAGACAAAAAAAAATTGGACTGCCTGACAACAAAGGCAAGGGTTATGCTGGGTTTTTCCATTGCTAGCCTAAGGGTTTATTCTGACATCCATGGATGGGTTAAACTCAAGTGCCTAAAGCAATGACTGCCTTTCCCTGCTCCTGTCTGTCTCTAGCTAGGGAGTATGAATCACAGAGGAAGGAAATCTGGGGTCCCACAGTTTATATTCCATGCTATTTAACTTGCATGGAGAGTTGGGATGGGAGGATATAAACTGCGGCCTCTGCATGGCTGCTTCAAATCCACTTGGCTTCCCTTGTTGCCAAAACATCTCTCTCCAGGGATGGGCAGAGCAAGCAGCTGCAGGCTGTACTTAACTTCAGACGTGGGAAATGGAGCTGTCTGCACCCAGAGGCGATCCCTGAAGGGGAAGAACTGTTACACAGGGGGAAAAAAAATCAATGCATAGGAGTACCGTGCCAGATGAATGGAAGGTCTCCTGTGTAAGTGAGGAGAGCACATCACTTTCTCCAAGGTAAAAGGGCAGCCATAATTGGTCACACGCAGCAGAGTCACACCCAGTAGCTGTGTATGGCTTTGGTCAACTTGTAAATACTTTAAGGGCTGATTTCACCATCACCTGCCAAGATTTCCTTTGCAATTCATCTGAGAAAGCTGTGCATGTAATACAGGCCAAAACACTGCATTTTCAGAAAATATTGGTTTTCTGTGCATTATGTTAATTCAGCAGTGTTGCATACATGTTTTATCTTCTGATTGTGTATTAATTTTCTTGCCTAAGATTGCTATCTTTAATTTGGACGTCTGTGTTTGAAGAAGTCTGTCCAGGACAAGTAAATGAGATTTACCTTCCTACATGGAATATTTTGCTCAGTTCTGTTTTCTAAAAGAATCAATGTTTTTTGATTATTTCAAAATAAGGGACCTTAACTTAAGTATTGGATCTCGCAAAATATTTGTGAAAAGCTTACAATGCCACAGGCTAATGGTTGTATTGAAGAGGGTGGGATTTATTAAGAAACAAAGCCTCTCCTTTCCTTATCCTAGAGGTATGGAGACAGGCAGGTTTTTTTTTTTCAAACCTGCAGGATAAAATGCAAGCCAGTAGCAAAAATGGGAACAGGGCCTGCAGGTACTAAAGCAGTTGCATGAGGTATCTTCATGGCAATGCTTGAAGTCAGTAGAGAGTGCTCAGTTCCTTTGTGTAAAGAAAAGCTATTTTATTCCTTATGCTTCTTTTATTTGTGTATATATTTATGTATGTTTTTAAATACAAACACTTGAGTTCTGTATTGTAGCTGTTTTGTTTCCTGAAACTTTGGGTTCAGTTTTGTTGAATGATTTGTAGATTGTAATTAAGAAGGCTTGATAGCTGTAATAATTTCATCTCATCAAAACCTGCATAAGCAAGTACTTTTATTTATTAAAAGTTTTTTTCACTGAATGAAATAATTTTCTTATTTGGTTCTACTCTGCATGGGGAAGAAGTTATAATACCTAAGTGTAGAGTATTGTTATCTATTTTGCATCAACAGTAACATTTACAGTTATCAATAAAATTGTCTATATTTTATTCTTGTTTTGGTACAAACAGACATACCATGAAAAGCATGTATTTCTGTAGTGGGCTTTTTAATGATTTGCATATTTGTGTTTAGAAATACAAAAGCGTTACAGCTGAGTGATAAAGTGTGAAAACATACATTTTTGTGATCTTGAGCATATTAATACCGAGGAATTAATAAAAATATAAGACAGTAGAGTTTACCTCCGATTTGGATATTTGCATCTGAACCAAGTCACCTGAGCCAGGGCTCTCTGCCTTGTCAGTGGAAGGCAATGGCACATGGACAGCCAGAGGGGTGGATCTCTAGAAGGGACTGGTTCTCTTCACTGACTGTAGTGGGAGCTGGCAGTGAGCAGCATAAATCTCTCTGCCCTAGATGTTTGAATTTAGGTGACAATAATGTTGTCCCAAGAATCTGGAAAGGACATACAGAAACAGATCTGCTGGCTTATCAGGCGTCACAGGTGCCAGCCAAATCATGCCAGGAACAGAAAAGGGAGGTGATAACAAAGGAGCTTCAGGTGAGGATAATCACAAGTCTTAGAGATAAATGTGGAGAGGATTGTAAGAAACACTGAGACAGGTTTGGGGCTGTGCTGAGTTTTAACCAGGTTCTCTGAGAATATATTTAATATATGTATAAAGCAAAAAATTAATTTCTGTTTACATATGAATAAATACATGTATACACAAATATGCTTGGGAATGTGTATATATAAGAAAAAATCCATAAAAAATAAAATCATCCTCAATAACGTGCATCTGAAACAAACTGGTACCTATATAATTGACAGGTGCTGCTGGATATTTTCCAGTGGCAGAGACAAATTTTCTGTTCAAATCCAGAAGCACTCAGTCATTACAAATATTTTTAAAAGCAGTGTTGTAGGCAGCTAAAGTCAGGATGTGTTTATTATTTACTATTTTTAGTTTAGCAAGAAGAAGAAACAATACTGAAGCCTTAGCCTTGGCTTTGGATTTTCCCCCAAACTTGAAAATGTGTGTTGAGAGTTTACCAGAACAGCTGAAGAAAAGTGTATCTTTTACTGTAATGGAGTAAAATGTCTTGCAACTTGAATGCCATCTTTTAAAAAAACTGCATCTCAAAAAATGTATGAACCATATTCAATATTTCATGATAACTCCAAAAGAAATACTGTCAGTGTTCGTTCTTAGCTCAAACACTGAAATTGCTTGTCTAGTTTGTGGCTACTAAGTTGAAGCTAATTAAAAATTGCTCAGTGTACTTTTTTTGTTGCTGGTAACTTCACCTGCTTAGGAACAGGGTGTTGAGTTCAATGTCTAGGAAATAGTTTTCAAATGCAGTTTTAAACTTGTGTAAAGCACAAATTTAGGGCATGTGTATGGTTTCAAAATAGTTCAGTTGTCCAGAACAAAGATTTGTCCAGTCAAAGCATAGGAAATACTTTTTTTTTTTTTTTTTGACCCTTTTCTGTTAGTGCCATTACAGCACAAATGTTTTTTAAAGGCTTCATTTTTATGAAAAGTTCCTGATTTTGAAGAAAAGGTAAAGCTGGAATTTTGGTACCACAGAAGACCTGGCCTCTCTTTCTTTTCTGAGGGTTTTAGGGTGCTTGAAGGCTTCCCTGGCAGGAGAGAAACTTTCATTTTGGGCCTGGTTTTGTGAGAGGGCAGGATATAACTCTCTGATGGTCCCCTGAAATTATTTTGTAGAGGAGCCTGGCATGGTCGCTAGGCTGGAGGGGTGCTGCTGCCTCACTAAGTGACATTTGTTTGTGTTCACAGCATCCCTTGTGGTGTTAGTCCAACCCTGATTTTGGTCAGGGATGGAGCAGGGAGCCTTGCAGAGGCTTTTTGAAAGATTTGTCAGAAAATACCCAAGGAAACCCACATGCCTCAGAGGCAGGAGGTGACATACCTAGGAGGGACAGGAAATAAATGCAGAAAACTTCTCTCCATGGGGCTTGGTTGATTTGCATCTCTCTTGATGAACCACAGAGCTTTGGGTCAGCTGTGTCAGCCATGGCCAGTGAGTGAGGAAGATGGCTGGAGCATTGCTGGAAGCTGTGTGTGCTGAACAGTACTGCTGGGAGGGAAAAATGAAAAGCATGAAAGAAATAGAATGGGTCCCAGATGCTTTCATCTTCTGACATACCCCAGTTTTGCATAATTCTGAGGTTAAATGCCTTGGGAGGCCAATTAACCAAAAAATCTTCCTCTCTTAGTGAAGCTTTTGGCCATAGTTCAACGCTTTACTGAAATGGGGAGGCAACTAAGTCGAATAAACTTGTGCAACCCAAACCATTCTGTGATCTTAAAAATATTGAAAATTACCATCTTTTGAGTTTCAGAAGACAAATACAGCATTTAATTATGAAGGAAAAAATTTTAGCTATCTTTTAGACGGCTTCCAAGCATCAAAAAATGCAGTTCAGTAATCTCTGTTCTCCTTGCAAATCTTTGATTGTCACACTTGCCCACAGTGGTGGGTTCCCCCCAGCCAGCAGCCAAGTACCCAGACAGGTACTCACTCACTGGGGGCAAAACCAGGAAGAAGAGGATCAAGAAAGCTTTTAGGCTATGATAAAGACAGAGAAATCACTTCTCATGCACTGTCATGGGCAAAACAGACTTGAATTGGGGAATTTAACTTAATTTATTGGCAATTAGCATTAGTATTTAATTACAGATTTAGGTATTGGGGAACTTAAAAAAAGACAAACATTTGAATGCTTAGGGGAGAAAAACACCCCTCCCCTTTTCTCAGCTCAAATTCACTCCAGACTCCTTTCTCTTGTTATCACCACAGGTCATGCTCAGTGCCATCAGTGAGGCAATGACCAGAGTGGGGACGGTTGTGCAGTTAGAATTTGGTGATCTCTTATGCCTCACTATGCTTCAGTGGGAATCCTTCACTGGCTACACTCTTCCCCTTCTAGGGTGTGCCAGGTCTGATACTGACTTGGGATAAATAAGTTCTAAAACACTTGGCATATTACATGTTAATTACCAATTTTATAAACATCTGTTCAGCTTCATATAGCTTCTATCCATGCTACTGGAAGGGGGAAAATGGCAAAAATTAAGTCTGTGTTTTTGTTGTCTTCCTTCTTTGGTGCTTTAATGTGCTATCACATGTGCCTGTATTTCTAAAGGACATGGATTAGAAGAGAGCAAAAGGGTCTGAAGGAAGAGGCTCAGAAGGTAACGGATTAAAATCAATCCTGGAGTGAGTCTGGACCTCACACAGAGATACATGGGAGTTCAAGCAATGACCTAAGGGCAACAGGAAAGTAAGCAAATTCATGGAGGAAGATGAGCAAGTCAATGGATACAACTTAGCACTTTCTGAACTGCCAGTCTATGACTGAAGATGCAAAAATTTCCCAGGGTAATATCCACAGAAAGTGTGCTTGCAGCTCTTCTTCCCTGTCCCTAAAACATGACGCATGAATAGGCCATGCCTACTGTAATAGAAGCTGCTCTCAGCTGTCCCTTCCAAGTGGAGGACTTCACCACTGTGAGGATTCTCCAGAAGAGCAGAGGCGTTTCTTGTCTTTCTGATATTGATGGCTTCCCTTAAGGCTTCCTCTTGTTTGTTGCTTGGGTCCCCACATTTGGCATTTTCAGTGCTTCTGTTGCTGCTGTAGCAGGGCTGATACAGCCAAGAAACACTTCAGCCCCTTCTGTTGAAGTTCTGAACAAGACATGAGTGAAATCACATGCTTTTGTTTCACAGGCTGTGAAAAGTCTATCATGATCAAATGGGACCACATCTCTGTCGTCAGGGTCCCCAGAGGTATATTCACGGAAATATTTAAGCCCCTCGTTAGCCTTCACAGGTTAGCTTTGAGCATGGGAGCTTGAGAGTCCTCAACGACAGATCCAAACCTCAACACATTTTCTAAGTAAGGAGAAAAGTGAGACTGAAACTTCCAGGCTCGGCAAACCCAGCAAGGTGAATTTCTTTACATGCTCACAACATGTGGCATGAGAATAGCTCAGGAAANATCCTCTGCCTGGTTTAGCAGCACAACACATCCATGAGGACATCACAAAAGATGTGAGCAGATCATGGTGGTTTGGTTTTTTCAAGAACCCGCAAAAACTACTCAAAATTTTAGTTCTGTTCATGGCAGCTCCAGAGGTCCTGCCTTTCTGCATAGAACTGCTCTTTGAATTACTCAAAGGCAGGAAGAAAAAAAAGGTGTGATAGTTCAAACTGTAGAAATGTTATTACAGGCATATCTGTAAAAGGGATGAAAGGCATTTTTTCATACTGCAAGTGTGGCTTAATAAATGAAATTCTCAGCACTGCTGCTCAGAAAAGACAGTTGTAACATTTGGTGCAGCATGTATAACTCATCTAGAGCTCCAGAGAATATTGCACAGAATGATACATTTAGGATCAAGTTTGGGCTGCTTGAGTTACAGCTGCCAGGAGCCCAGCATTTTGGAAATGCAAGATGAGGGGAAGGAAGATATATGATTTAAATAAAAAGAAAAGAGAACAGCATTCATGTGGAAAGCCACCAGCCTATTTATCTTATTGTCCTTTTCAAAAAAAGACATAAACCTGAACAAAATTCCTGTACAATTAAATGCCTAAAATACTGGTTTTGATGAAGAATTTATTGCATAAATTAATTACCAGTATGTTTACTATACCTTTGTGACTCACAAATGTGAACTATTAATAGAAAAATGCATGGATATTAGCAGAGTGGTTTCATGACAGCTATATTTTTGAAGCTGTTAAAAAATAAAGAATTATAGTTGTAGATAATTTTAGTGCCCTAGACGCATGTAATTTGGTAACAAAGCAAATGTTTCCTCTGAAATGCAGCCAGCAATTAGAAATTCCCAGTTTCTTGCCAAGCATTAAAACCTGCAGCCTTTGAGTGGAGACCCTCCTCCTCCTGAACTTCTAATTTCAGTTAAGACTATAGAGTTGACTCTTAATTTTTTTTTAACAGTTTTTGCGGAAACTGTGAGGGGGAAACTTTTAGGAGATTATCTATATCCATAGTTTTAAAACCGTATGCCTTTTTTTCAGCTCTCTGGCTACTTCTACCTGCCAGTGAATCCTGATATGAATCCTGATAACAAACCAAACGTTTGACTAAAAGACCAGATAGCATGTATTGATTTTCCTAACACAACATGATCAAATCACCCTTAACTTTTCCCTCAGTAAACTGAACAGATACTGCTCACTCATTTTAAGGTTCATCTTCAGTCTTCTAATTTCTCCCATAATGGGATTATCAATTCCTCCTTGTATTACATATATTAGCCCAAGGCTTAGCATTTGCATCAATCTTGCAAGAGCACTTTGCAAAAAGAAAATTATTTTAAAACTCCATTTCTGCCTGGCATTCCTCTGTCTCTACACCCAGGAAATGCAACGAGATTTATCTGTTTATTCCCAAAAGTCCTGGGTTTTAGCTGAAATGTAAATGAGCATTTTCCACACTCCAAGGCAAAATCTATCCCTAAGTGCAAGGTTGGTCTGAGATGCAGACAGCAGATTTGACAAGGCAGTGTTGTCAGCCAGTAAGATGGGTAGGGGAGCACCAAAAACTGACAATATTTTAAGTCTGGGATACCCCAAAGCCTATGGACTCCTCTATGCACACGTCTGGCTCCAACCCATCAGGGACTATGGCTGTTCTTAAGCCTGACAGCAGCACATATTTGTGGGAGACCCAAAAAGTACACAAGGAGAACTGGCGGCTCTCCCATGGAGAGACTCAGCTGTATAAGGCTCTCCACTGATGCTCTCCAGATGTTACCGCGCCTGTTGCGCTGACTGTTATGATTTGATTGGTTCTTATCCCTGCCCTCTCATTGGCCCAAGTTCTGTAATCCCATTGGTCTTTATCCCTGCGGTTCTATTGGTCCATTTTGGATCCTCACCCCTATTGGCCTATAACCCTGTTTTACTACCCTATTGGTTGTTCTGTTAACCCCACCCCCTTTTGAGATGTATAAAGACCCCGGCTCTTGGGAGCTTCGGAGTCTTCAAGGGATTTCTCTACTACAATAAAGAAGATTCTTTGGAGCACCGCCTGGACTCTTGGTCCTTTCCGCGCCGCAGGAGCAGGAGCTGCCGCCTTTCCCACTCCCCCTCGGGAAGCAAAGCCCACGAAGAGCTGGTGGGCAGAGGTACCTCGGCACCTTCATAAGAGCTGAGCCTTGGCGCATTAGCGCCATTCACAACTGAGCAAATCACTCGAGAGCCTGTGCCACCCAGCTACTGGTCTCGCCCTTTTGAGGGCAGCCTGCCGGGGAAGGTCACAGCCTCTCACCAAGGCTAGCCGGCATCTTCAGGGAGCGGTCAGCGACACATATTCAGCTACCTTATGTATTTGGTGTGTTTTGTATCTCCAGATGACTTGTGTTTCCATATGACCTTCCATGCAAATACCTGCAGAAACTCAGACTGGGTAAATTAAGGTCAGCTAATGACCACTACATTTGCATGTCCTCGATGTGATAGCGCAACTCAGGACGATAAATGGCATTTAGCTTATTCTATGATCTGAGCAAGCAGATCACAGATTAGGTTTGGATCTGGGTTTTTATGATTGATTGATTCCAATAAAGATAAGCCTTAGATAGAAAAATTATCTGACACTGGTAGCAAAAAAGAAATACCTGAAAATTCAGAGAGACAAATGAAGAATCCAGAGGAAAAAACATCAAAATCAAACATACAAAACCAAAAATACCCCCAAAACCACAGCAAAAGAACCCCAAACCATTCAACATCAGAAGAATAATACAAAAATCCCAACAGATTAGTTACTTATTGCCAGGATAGAGAATCACCACAGGTGACTAGTTTTCCCAAAGGCAAAGAGAAACAAAATTTTTCTGTTTCTGTTTTTTTCTGTTTTCCCTCTCCACTATTACTGTACTACTCATCCTAGGCAAAAAGAGGTGTACCATGATGAGGGATGGAAAGGATTTGCTCCAATGTTACAGAATTACTAGCATTTTTTACGTCTTTGCATTCCAAAGAATACATTTCAAATACTGCAGGCTCTTGGACTGCCACACTGTTGAGGCTCAGTCTGGTAAATCATTCGCAAATTACAAGTAGACTCCTTACCTGGAAGATTTAAGAAAGTAATAGAAATCTTTAAATTGGAAAAGCTTCTCAGCAAGTGTAGAGATAAGAAAGTTTTCCAAGTCTTTCTACCAGCCCCGGCAAGCCTTGTTCCAGAGCAATTTGTCAGTACTGAACACTGTAGATGTGAGGTGAGGATAGCCCTGTGACCAGACCAAACTCCTTGTTGTGAGCTGGTGTTGAGCAAGAAGCAGGTGGTTAAGACCTAAGAACAGATGATCAGATAAGAGCATCCGAGTCTGGCAGCTCCAAATGTGTGCAGATGATGAGAGTGAACAAATGGCAAAAACATCCTGAAGCTTCTTCCTTTCATAAAGTTATTCTATCTGAACAGGCTTTGGACATTTGTTTCAGAAGGTTCTAGAAATATCAGCTGCATGTAGCAATGAGGATTTTGTCTTTAGAAATTGTCCACACATTTATTCACATGATGTACAAACCCAAAGTGAAGACCTCCTGGAAAAGTACCTGTGGAACCATAATATTTTTATTATTTTTATTATTCTTTTATTATTTTGACATAATTTCTTTTGTTTGATGTGGCATATCCCAATAATCCAACAGCTTTTAAATTGTACTTGTCTCATAGGAAATGCTTCCTTATTATCTGGGCATGGTAGCTGCCTCTCTTCTACCCATAAAAGTTTCTAAACCTAAAGTGAGAGATGGGACAGGGTACAGTAATTATTTGCTAGGTAAATATATATGCTCATTATCTTTTAGATGGGAATGATAAGCCCAGAAACCAATAACTGGAAAAAAAATAAACAATGAACAAAAAACCCAAACCAAACCAACAAACCAAACCAACCAACCAAAAAAACCCCCAAACCAACCAAACCCAAACAACAAACAAACAAACAAACCAACCCCAACAACCCCCCCTCAAACAACAAAAAACCACCCCAAACCAGAACAGGCATTAATGTTTGAGATAGAATTGTGGAACTGTCTTGATTTGAAAAGACAGGTGTCTGCTAAGAAAGGCAGGAGGCTCCCTTGAAATGGAGAATGTAAACCCCCCCGCTCTGAATTATTATAATTTGAAATTAGGGGGCTCTCAGGCAAAGATATGGGAAAAGGAATAACAGTTCTTTACTAGGAAAATTAAAATGAAAATGTAGTAGTACTAAAAAAAGCAAACAAACAAAAAAAAAGAGAAGACTCTGACAGTCAGAGTACAATCTGTCACCCTTTTGGTCAGGGTGTTGGTAGTAGTACAATTAAGTCCTCCCGGAGTGACAGATGTGNCGCTCTGAATTATTATAATTTGAAATTAGGGGGCTCTCAGGCAAAGATATGGGAAAAGGAATAACAGTTCTTTACTAGGAAAATTAAAATGAAAATGTAGTAGTACTAAAAAAAGCAAACAAACAAAAAAAAAGAGAAGACTCTGACAGTCAGAGTACAATCTGTCACCCTTTTGGTCAGGGTGTTGGTAGTAGTACAATTAAGTCCTCCCGGAGTGACAGATGTGGTCATTGGAGCAGAGATGATACTGTAGAACGGTGTAGTTTTCCTCTGAAGGTCCAGTGGTAGTGAGGGTCCAGTCTTCCTCTGGGAATCCAGTGGAAAACAGGCTGTCCTAGTGTTCTGAATCTCAGGTTTTACCCAGGTAGGAATGCTTGGCTCCTCCCACTGGGTGGAGCATCTCACAATGGGATGATATAATTTTATCAGTCATGCAGTGAGCCTTAATGGCCCATTAATAGAAGATATCCCCTGGCTGGCCATGACCTCACCATCTACCTTGCAAAGATCATGAGGGAATGTGGCTACAGCTTCACCACCATGCTTGAGTGCAAGATTCCGCACGACATCAAGGAGAAGCTGTGCTACATGGTGCTGGACTTTGAGCAGGAGATGGCCACCGCCGCCTCGTCCTTGTCACTGCCTGACAGGCAGGTCATCGGCAATGAGCACTTCCGCTGCCCCGAGTCCATCTTCCAGCCCTCCTTCCTGGGCATGGAGTCCTGTGGCATCCACAAGACCACCTTCAACTCCATCATGAAGTGCGACATGGACATCCGCAAGGACCTCTATGCCGACACTGTGCTGTTGGGCGGCACCACCATGTACCCAGGCATCGCCAACCACAGGCAGAAGGAGATCACAGCGCTGGTGCCCAGAACCATGAAGATCAACATCATCGCCCCACCTGAGAGCAAGTATTCTGCATGGATCAGCGCCTCCATCCTGGCCTCCCTGTCCACCTTCCAGCAGATGTGGATCAGCAAGGAGGAGTACGATGAGTACGGCCCCTCCATTGTCCATCACAAGTGTTTCTAGAGGGGCTGCTGGCAGCACCCCAGCCCCTACCACACTGAGGCCTCCTGCCACGCTGGACCAGACCTGTTCCACAGGAGAATATGCCCCCATCACGGCCACGTCACAGTTGTGGAAGAGATAAAGAACATTGCCCCACCTGGTTTTAACAGATGGTTATAGAATACATACTTTTGGTTCCATCTTGCATTGCAACCTAAGACAGGAACGTTTTTGTTTTTATGTGGAGAACGATAAGGCCTGCAAAAAGTGTCAAATTAGGAACAAGTGAGTTTCACTGCCCCCAGCAAATTGTGCCTGTAAATAAAATCTTTGTTCAGACACTACATGGATCCCCTGGAGCACAACAATATAGTTCATGTAAAGGCCCTGAAGGTATTTCCTGGGCTATCTTTGCCTTTATATTTGATCCTCTGGCAGTTTGATAACAGAGTTGGAGGAAAATTTCCCCTAAAGACGACAGTAAGATTAATTTACCTCCTTCCTCAGTACAGGATGAAGAGCTCCAGAAAATGAAAATGTAAGTATTGTCTTGTCTTCTGCTGTGTTGAGTTTCCAGAAGACTCACTTCTTAGACAGACTTCCCCTTCAGAGAGAGAGGACTTAAGAACTTTTCCCATCACAAAAACTCCAAAATCAAGCAGGCAACTATGCTTCAGATCCAGCCACTAAGTGGATCGAAATTGGATAAGGCCATAACATTTCCAGTACTGTTACACTCTTTTTCACACTCAGTAATGTGAGCTGTATGTACTTTATTTTTTAAATTTAAAAAAAAAAAATTTTAAGGAAGTAAGGTGCTGCCCAGAGACTTAATCCTAGTGCTACAGCCCTCCAAAGGATCTCTGCTTTAGGGATCTCTCTGCTCTATTCTAGTTCAATATATCTTAAGGACACGTTCAGCCTTCCTACTGATTTTTTTTTTTTTAACTGAAAATTTTCTGTATGTATTGAGAAGGTTTAAGAACAGTACTGTGGTAAAGAGTTTATGCTGTGGCTGAGGCTGAAGGTCTCCTTCTTGTTGGAAGCCAGTGTATGTTGCCAGCTGCAGTCTGAGAAGGCAGCAGCTTATACCATCCCCAAAACCAATTCAAGTGCCACAGCTGGCAGAGGGGTAACAGTAGCCTGGTCTTGCCTGTTGAGGAAGGCTGATGTAAGGTTAAGCTGGAAATGGAGATCTGCTTCTCCAAAGGACCAAAGGCAGCTGACAGGAGCTACCATCAACAAGTGGGCGTCTAAGGACCTGGTCAGCTGGAGAGTAGCTGCACAGCAGGCATAAACACATTCCTTGTCCCAAGCAGGTATGTGCAAGGACAGCCACATCCAAGCAGCTCCAAAGGCTTGTTCATTAGGTAGACTAATAAACATCAGCTGAGAAGGATTTGTTCCAAATGAGTGGATTGGGTTCGCTTGATTAATGAACTGAAAAAGACCTTGAAGTTGATCTGTTGACTTATTAGAGCAAAATGCCAGTTCTATTCTCTTTTAGAAAACAGTGACATGGACAAATGAATTTGACCACTGTAATAAAAACCCCTGAGCTTCTTGATTTTTGATACTAAAATACAACTTTATCATGGTGCTGGTGTAGTCTGAGATGTTCTTTGGGATGTTTCATTAGTTCAGTAATCCAACATAATGTTGCTTCTCTCAGTGTCTTGACCTTAATGGTATACTACCTCACGAAGTACATCTGTCTGCAAAAGACACCTCTCATTAGATTTTCAGCCAGGCTTTCCATCTGTATAACCCATGAGACTGATCTCTCCATGCTCCTTGGTGAGTGTGCAGATGAGCTTTTATCATATGACCTGGCAAATGTGATGGATGCAGACATGTCAGAGTCCCTGGGCAGAATGTGACAACTCACCACTTGACTTCACCTTGATCTCCTCTCCAGTCAGGCTGTAGAAATTAAATCAGTTCTTATATTTTGGTGGTTTTGAGTCTTTTTGCCCTCCTGTGTGTTTTGGGGCAGACGCATGAAAGAGACAGAGGCTTCAGACTTCAGTTTCTCCAAGGTCAATCACTTTGTTTATTATTCCTTATCTCATAGTTCTCTCTGTGCCCAGCGAGGTCTGTCTAGAACACCCGCCATGGTACAATTTGCCCGTCCCCCGAGAGGAGGACGCCTTTTATACAGATTATTACGAACATATTGTTTACCATTTCTTACCAATGTCCACCATCCACATCAAACAGATCATACCTGCTTGGCCCAATCATTCCAAGCCACATTATGCTAACGTCACATCAGAAAATGGAGGTGAAGAAGAAGAAGAAAAAAACCTAGGGAACCGCCCCAAAATCTCCATCTTGGCTCCATCTACTTCTATTATAGAAAACCTAAAACTACATATTTCTCACTCAGTGATAAGGTAAACTACTGTGTTCCACACTCTTGAGATTTGTAATTCATCCCTGCTTTGTGTCATGGTCTGTGTCCCCCATGGACAGGGGTAAAAACCCCCCTGTCACCCCCCTGGACAGGGTTGTAAACACCCTGTACTGGGGTAAATCCTTCTTGTTCAGTTCCCAGATTGTCTGGTCAAGGTCTCCTAAGCTTCCAGGGCAGCTAAAGAGATGCCCTGGGTTCCGACATCAGGCCATATAGTGGCTTTGCTTCTTACAGTGCATCTGTCATCTTCTTTGTTACTGTCAGGAGGTCGGGTAGATTCATGACCATAAAAATGAAAGCAACTTTCACAGATTTAATGTGAAAAATGGAACAGTAAACTCTAATTTTAAACTTTCTCTTTAAACTTAAAGAAAAATGAAAATTCAATCAATCAATAACAAACAAAGTACCTGATCTTAAAAAGCAGGCAACTGTAGTGGCTCTTAAATGCTACTAAATCTGAAGGAAGTATATGCTTGATACTATGGGTGGAGAAAAGTTGCTGAGAGAACAGCAAAGGAGGGTAAATAACAAACAAAGTACCTGATCTTAAAAAGAAGACAACTGTAATGGCTCTTAAATGCTACTAAATCTGAATTATTTAAATGATGGGAACACGGAAAACAGGTGAGTATATTTTGAGTGGATTAGCTGTTTGATAGTAAGTAATTCTGGAATGGCCAGCGGGAAACAAGAATGCATATTGAGACAAACCTGCCAGTCAAACAGTTGTTCAAACAAAGAGATTTTTCAAAGGAGATGTCATTATCAAGAGCAATCCTACATGAATTTGATCCACAAGAAGAGCAGTGATTAAAAGAGAACTAAGGTAATGCAATTTTTTTCGCTTTTCTTCAAACATTCATGATACGTGTGGAAACACGTCTCAAGGATAAAAAAACAGAAAAGGCTTGTTTACAAAAATGTCAATCAGTTTTATATTAAGTTTCATGATGTTGCAAATTATTTATCACTGTCATTTTAGCTTTTTTGAGGTTTTACTACCTGACCTCCACCTTTAAAATGTTCTCCCAATAATGTTTGATTCTCTAAATACATGTTTGTTCAAATTTTTTCACTGAAAAGTATGGTTTTAGTAGTTATTTGCCTCCAGTCTCAGCATCACCTGTCATACTCTGAGAAAATACATTCTTATGAGGGAAATTTCAGAAAGAAGACAAATACTTCTTCATTTTCAGGCCCAATTTCAATGTGAAGACTCCCCAAACGCCTAAACTTGCAGTGGACTTTTCTATCATGGTACAGATTCTATTCTGAGTAAAATCTGAGTTTTGGGGGGGGGGGTTTGTTGTTGTTTTGTTGTGATTGTTTTTTGTTTGGGCTTTTTTGGAGGGGGTGGTGGCTTTTTTGTTTGTTGTTGTGGTGAGGGGCTTTTGTTCTTTTGTTTTTAATAGTGGGTATGTTTCAGTAGCATACACTTTTTAAAGGCTTCTCATCTGCTCTATGTGTGCGCTTCTCTATCACCCGGAGTTTCACAAAGGCGTATCAGTGTGGTGATGTATTTCTTTGCTCCCAGAAGACTTCCAGCTCCATACGAGCTTCAATCACACACACTTTGCATTCTTAAGAGCACTTCCTTTTACACGGAACGTCTGGCGGTCGGAAAACAACTCTTATTTCCGCCCTCTCCTCTGCTTACGAGGACTATTTCTTGTCGTCCACCTTGGTGGGGGTTCACTTCGCTGTTTACATTCCCCGCGTAGCCGGTCCCGTGTCCTGTATCCCGTATCCCGTGTCCCGGCTGCGGGCCCGCCGGGGCCGCCCTTTCCGGCGGGGCGAGGCGCGCGCAGGTGCCGGCGGGGCGGAAGCGGCTGCGAGGCCGCGCAGGA